>JAWRVZ010000571.1:17500-32500 GCA_037043235.1 Rhodeus uyekii
AAGAGTGTGTGTGTGTGTGTGTGTGTGTGAGTGAGTGAGAAAGAGTGTGTGTGTGAGTGAGTGTGTGTGTGAGTGTGATAAAGAGAGAGAAAGAGTGTGTGTGTGTGTGTGTGAGAAAGAGAGAAAGAGTGTGTGTGTGAGAGTGTGTGTGTGTGTGAGTGTGAGAAAGAGAGAGAGAGAAAGTGTGTGTGTGTGTGTGTGAGAAAGAGAGAAAGAGTGTGTGTGTGAGAGTGTGTGTGTGTGTGAGTGTGAGAAAGAGAGAGAGAGAAAGTGTGTGTGTGTGTGTGTGTGAGAAAGAGAGAAAGAGTGTGTGTGTGAGAGTGTGTGTGTGTGTGAGTGTGAGAAAGAGAGAGAGAGAAAGTGTGTGTGTGTGTGTGAGAAAGAGAGAAAGAGTGTGTGTGTGAGAGTGTGTGTGTGTGTGAGTGTGAGAAAGAGAGAGAGAGAAAGTGTGTGTGTGTGTGTGTGTGTGATGGAGCCGGTATGAGTGAGTCTCACCGGTGCTCCAGTTTCTTGCGGTTCACACACATGGCTCTCTGATATCCCTGAGCCACACACACCTTCTGACGGCTGCATTTCACCTTCTGACACGGATCCTTCGTGGAATCCAGACCTGCGAGCGAGCGAGAGAGAGGGAAAATTATATTATTATATATTATAAAAATTATCATCAATATCAGAGTCAGTGTTTCTGAACTCCTGAAACGCTTGAGTTTCTTCCGGGAACAAACACTCACAATATTCCTCATTATCATAATTCATGCGCAGAATAAAGGGGCGGGGCTTGAGTGAGTGAGGCGTGTGTTGAAACGGCCGGTTATGGGAAGAGGCGGGGCATTTCCCAAACACACTGGAAGCTCTCGACCAATCACAACACACCGATCCAGCCAACCAATCAGAGCACAGTGTGCTTTCAGAAGGAGGAGCTTCATAGAGACAGGAACTAAACAGACCGTTTCTGACGTTTAAAGTAAATTTAAATTTAATTTCACTTTGGTGAACAAAAGTATTCCCAGATCGGGATTGTGTGGGATTGTTGTCGGATCTGCACGACTCCATTAGAGCTCAAACAAGCTGTGTCTGTAAACGCAAGAGCAGTTCATTCCTTTCAGCCGCTTTTCTTCCCTATTCTTCCCTTATATTGATGGTTTGATATTGTGTGTGACAACTTGCCCCGGTCGATCCGATGTTCTAAACAATGCCGATCTCATTCATGGAATATGAGCGGACGCTCTTTCTTTATCTCAACACTGATAATGAATAATTCAAAACTAGACTAGAGGAGAGAAGGAAAAAAGCCGGGGAAAAAGGGATGAGAGGCTGGAAGCGGCATTTCACCGGAGAACAGACCATCTGTTTTCCGCGCGTGTCGGTAAACTGATAAACAAAAAACAAACAACTACAGGCCAAAAAACAGAAGAACATAAATCATCCATTCCCAGGAGGAATAACATATTTTCCCATAAATATGAGAGAATCTGGATCAAACCGATTGTGTTGATTATTCAGCGATAAACAAACTGGGAATCTGACAGGATTCATGTTATATTGGCAATAATGCAACAGTTATTTCATATTATTCAAAGGAATGTAAATATTATAATATATGAATAAGTTAATTAACTTTCCCATCCATCATTTTTAACTATTTATTTCTATCTCACCTTTATTCATTTTAATCCTTCAACTTAAAATGTATTAGAAGTTTAAAGAGTTGAAATGGCAACTTATTTTCTCATTGAATACATTTATAAACATTGCATATGTACAAACAACATATATACATATACATACATATATATATATACACACACACACATATACATAGACGAGAAATATATATATATATATATATTTTTTTTTCTCATCTAATAAATTCAGCTTTAATCACAGGAATAAATGACACTTTACTATATATTCACATAGAAAACAGCTGTTTTACACTGATATAATATTACACTGTTTTACTGTATTTATAATCTAATAAATTCAGCTTTAATCACAGGAATAAATGACACTTTACTATATATTCACATAGAAAACAGCTGTTTTACACTGATATAATATTACACTGTTTTACTGTATTTATAATCTAATAAATTCAGCTTTAATCACAGGAATAAATGACACTTTACTATATATTCACATAGAAAACAGCTGTTTTACACTGATATAATATTACACTGTTTTACTGTATTTATCATCTAATAAATTCAGCTTTAATCACAGGAATAAATGACACTTTACTATATATTCACATAGAAAACAGCTGTTTTACACTGATATAATATTACACTGTTTTACTGTATTTATCATCTAATAAATTCAGCTTTAATCACAGGAATAAATGACACTTTACTATATATTCACATAGAAAACAGCTGTTTTACACTGATATAATATTACACTGTTTTACTGTATTTATCATCTAATAAATTCAGCTTTAATCACAGGAATAAATGACACTTTACTATATATTCACATAGAAAACAGCTGTTTACACTGATATAATATTACACTGTTTTACTGTATTTATCATCTAATAAATTCAGCTTTAATCACAGGAATAAATGACACTTTACTATATATTCATATAGAAAACAGCTGTTTTACACTGATATAATATTACACTGTTTTACTGTATTTATCATCTAATAAATTCAGCTTTAACCACAGGAATAAATGACACTTTACTATATATTCACATAGAAAACAGCTGTTTTACACTGATATAATATTACACTGTTTTACTGTATTTATCATCTAATAAATTCAGCTTTAATTACAGGAATAAATGACACTTTACTATATATTCACATAGAAAACAGCTGTTTTACACTGATATAATATTACACTGTTTTACTGTATTTATCATCTAATAAATTCAGCTTTAATTACAGGAATAAATGACACTTTACTATATATTCACATAGAAAACAGCTGTTTTACACTGATATAATATTACACTGTTTTACTGTATTTATCATCTAATAAATTCAGCTTTAATCACAGGAATAAATGACACTTTACTATATATTCACATAGAAAACAGCTGTTTTACACTGATATAATATTACACTGTTTTACTGTATTTATCATCTAATAAATTCAGCTTTAATCACAGGAATAAATGACACTTTACTATATATTCACATAGAAAACAGCTGTTTTACACTGATATAATATTGCACTTTTACTGTATTTATCATCTAATAAATTCAGCTTTAATCACAGGAATAAATGACACTTTACTATATATTCATATAGAAAACAGCTGTTTTACACTGATATAATATTACACTGTTTTACTGTATTTATCATCTAATAAATTCAGCTTTAATCACAGGAATAAATGACACTTTACTATATATTCACATAGAAAACAGCTGTTTTACACTGATATAATATTACACTGTTTTACTGTATTTATCTTCTAATAAATTCAGCTTTAATCACAGGAATAAATGACACTTTACTATATATTCACATAGAAAACAGCTGTTTTACACTGATATAATATTTGATGAGCAGAAGAGACTCTCTCTCACACTCTCAGTGTATTGACAGTAATTTGTTAGGGCTCTGTGACCACAAACGGGCTGAAACATTCTCTCTCTCTCTCTCTCTCTCTCTCTCTCTCTCTCTCTCTCTCTCCCGCTGAAGGTGTTTCCATAGAAACATGAGCAATTTCTGCACTATGATTTGTTACACACTTACAAGCTTCATAAATGTACGCAGATCCTGAAAAGCCGAGAACCGCAGAGAAAAGAGTGTAAAGAGACGAAAGAGTTTAAACGCAGGACGAGCCGCCCATCCATCCATCCATCCATCCACCCATCTACTCACCCATCCATCCATCCATCCACCTATCAATCAATCAATCCATCCACCTATCTAACAATCCATCCGTCACCCATCAATCCATCCATCAATCCATCCATCTATACATCCATCTATACATCCATCTATACATCCATCTATACATCCATCCATCCATCTATATCTACTCGTTAGGCCTTTAATGACAGCAGCAGATGATTAGACTTCATATCCCAGTGCATGTATGACAGGTTATAATGTTAAAACACTATTAAACCGTCATGCGGCTCGTTAGAGCAAAGAGGAGCGACTGAACTAAATTATGCAAAGCCAAGGCCATAAAAACATATTTCACCTTTTTAATCTGCGCTCTCACACAAAAGCTTTTTCCGATGCCGTATCATCCCGCTATCCCAGTGATCCCTGCCACATTACACGGGATCTCAGACAGTGACGGATCGTTCTCTGCAGCTCGTTAAGCCAACATGACATCACTGGTTCAGAGCTAATGAACAGACGGATTTAAACGGAGCAGCTCAATCTAAAACATCTAAATGTGGAAAATGCAAAAGAAATGTTTTATACTCTTACTCATTGCATTAATTACCAACGCATCAAACGTCTGTGAAACATCATTAAGCCTATTCTTAATTGTTTGCATGATAATATTTTAATGACAATTAATTTTATGACAAGTTATACCAGCAATGTGCTTTTTTTTGTTATACTATAAAATACTGTAATACATATTTAAGTCACACTTTAGTTTAACAAACTCCTAATTACTGCTTATTAATAATTAGTAAGGTAGTTGTTAAATATAAGTTTAGGTATTGGGATTATGGGATGCAGAATAATGCATTAATATGTGCTTTATAATTACTCATAAACAGCCAATATCTTAGTGATTTGCATGATAATAAATACTGTATTTTCCTGCATATATACCAGATTTTACAAACCCCACGGGGGGGGGGGGGGTGCGGGTTATAAACGAGTGCGGGCTATAAAACAAATGTTTTATACGTAATAATATTTCAATATACTTGTTACATCCCTAAGGACGTAAGGGTTTTTGCGGTATTTTCTTTCTGTTTTTCGTTCTTGCGAGGGTTGTTGTCTCTAGCGCTTGTACTGGTGCTGATTGGCTGTCAGACCTGTCAATCATGCAGGAAGTCGTGATTGGCTGTGCTGCATGAGGACGGGCTCTTCTCATCTCATCCGATGATCAACACCTGTAGTATCGCTTCTTAAGCGACGAGCTGCTGCACAGAGGTAGAGACAGCTTTTTCTTTTTCTTCTAATTCTGACTTGTGTTTGTTTTCTTATTGTTTGAATTTCGCGCACAAGCACTGTGTACCGAGCTGAACAGTTATGATAATTGACGTCATGCGAGCAACATCCGAAATGTGAATTTGCACAAAAAAAGTTCATCATTCTATGGGTGCGGGTTATATAAAGGTGCGGGTTATATACAGGTGCGGGTTATATACAGGTGCAGGTTATACCAGCGCTTTTTGCCCGCCCCTCTCGGGCTATACGAGCGTGTGGATTATCTGCGTCTGCGGGTTATATGCGGGAACATAATAGTGCGTAACTAGTTAATAGTGAGAATTGTAGCCTAAAATAAAGTGTTACTAATTATAATAACGAGTTTGGTTACTCACTTTCATCCGATCCCCGTGGATTTTCCGGAATGTGGATGTAATCGTCCTGAGGAGAAACACAAGAGGGAAATCATGACGTCACGAAACAAACAACATGCATTAATAATCAGGTGTTTTTCCCTCTTCTAGATTTGAGAGAGAGTGTGTGTGTGTGTGTGTGTGTGTGTGTGTGAGAGAGAGTGTGTGTGAGTAGATTGTTCAGTTTCAGAAAGACCCACAAACAAAAAAGAAGTTTAACATTTTGCTACTTTTGAATGTTTACTGAATTAATTTCAGATCACTTTACACAAACTATTAATGTTTGCTCAAAACTTCATCAGAACGTTAGCCAACTCACACACACTCAGTTTCACACTCACTTTCTCTCTGACACACTGACACACACACACACACACACACACACACACACACATTCCCTCACAGGCACCAACCTCCACTTCCTTCAGTGACGGGAAGCAGGTTCCCGTCAGGTGTGTGAAAGAGAGAGAGAGAGAGAGAGAGAGATGTGCATTAGAGACACATGAAAGCTGCCAGCGGTTCACATCTTCATCTTCATCTTCACATCTGCTTTCACTGTTTATGAATCTGAAGAGGGATTTCCCGCGGGAGCAGCGGACAGGAATCCTCCGGGAATCACGGCAGCTCCCGCTTCACAAAACCACAGCAGAGCAACAACACAACCCATCCATGCACTTAACTTCAAGTTAAATTAAATAAACTAAATTATTAAATAATTTGTTCATTTAAAATCAAATAATACAATAAAATAATTTCAGTTCATTTAAAATGAAATAAAATTTCACAATGTTCCAGGAATCATTATTTACTATTTAAGATTTTTTTTACAATGAAAACAGAAATAGTGTATTTTTGAAGAGAAAACAACAAAAATGACCAAAACAATACATAAATAACTTTTATGCACAACAATAATCAGGGATGCAGATTTTCAGCAAACAGTGACTGAAATTGGTGAGGATTTTATTCTGTGTGCTATAAGATTAAAGATGAAGTGAACTCTGTTTGCAACATATCTGAAGTGCGTTTCAAAGCTAAACCGGATGTTGAAGCGGAATAATAACGTGCGCAGATTAATTAATTAACATTAATTTAATGATTAATTAACATGCATGAAAGCAAACGGAGTAAACGATGATTTCATGTTGACTTTGAAACACTGTCGAGGTGGATTTGATCAAACATCCGCTCTCAGAAGCGCGTTTGAACGCACAACGACGCACAACGAGAGCTCAGATCCTCATTATGATGTTGTCGAGCTCCTGCAGCGAATCCTACGGGACGCCGTGTTGAAATTTGGCTCCAACAGGATTTGCTTGCTTCCCGCCGCCGCACACGCATACTAATCCCACACACACACACACACACACACACATCCGGACGCTTCTGCACAATCAACACAATCAATCTGTGATTCTGGAGCATTTAGGAGCTGCGCTGTTCAATTAATGCAGACAAAGCCCTGGAGAACGAGCCAAACGTGAAGCACAGCAGAAAACAACAGCTTGATCTGGAGATCCATCCCATAATGTCAGAATATCTGCTGATCAATCAACGTTTGGCTGGTTTGCATCTTTTTTGAGGGGAAAAAACTTCATTTTTCATTGACAGCTACTGACAAATACACAATTGCATTGATTAAAAGCAACATTTTATTTGTTTAATATGCATATATAATATTCACACTAATTGGATTCCATGCATTTGGATTGCAGCGCTTTTACAAACACTTTGTAGGTGCATAAATAGCAATCAAATGAAAACAATTAAAACAACACATTTTCTTTTTGTCTTTTACATTCATGCATTTATCAGACGCTTTTATCAAAGAAACACATTATAATCAGTTCTTGCTTTCCCTGGGAATCGAACCCATGTCCTTGGTGTTGCAAGCGCTGCTCTCTACTGTTAGACACACAGGAAAGTCTCTTGTACTGAATGAACATTAACGACAGACACAGAATATTAGGCCGCTGGCCCTTTAAGAGCGGCATTAAACTGAACCACAAGCGTTTTCCTTCTCAGCGGATTATCTTCTATTAATGCTTTATTCTGCATGATCATATTCTACATCCCATAATCCACCCAATACCTAATCTTAACAACTACATTCCTAATTATTAATAAGCAGAAATTAGGAGTTTATGGAGGCAAAAGTCAGTTTGGACCATAAAGCCGTAAAGTTTATTAGCTTGTTTTTGTGCAGAATTTAAATGCAATTCAAACGCATGAATCTTGAGTGTTTGGGATGCGCTGAGTGTGAGAAACGAGAGCAGAAACACGTGTTTGCAGATCTCCTGGCTGCTGATGTGAAGCCTGTGAGTGACGGTGATGATCGTCAGCAGCTTCTGTAATGAAACCCGTCCGCAAAACACTTCCCGTCGCTCCCGGAGCCTCGGAAGAGCCTGATGTGTGTCCGAATATCTGCTGATTAGAGATCTGGAGATCCATCCCATAATGTCAGAATATCTGCTGATCAATCAACGTTTGGCTGGTTTGCACCATTTTGAGGGGAAAAAGCTTCCTTTTTTATTGACAGCTACTGACAAATACATAATTGCATTGATTAAAAGCAAGATTTTATTTGTTTATAATGCATAAATAATACTCACACTAATTGCATTCCATGCATTTGGATTGCAGCGCTACAAACTAATGAGGTAAAATGCGATGCATGTGTGAAACGCTCAGATATTATGATCATCTGCATGCTTTTTAATAGTCGTGTTTTCAAATGCTTCACATGAACTGCTGAGAATCAGCGTGAATAATGAAAACTATGAAGCATGTGTGAAACGCTCGGATTGCAGGAGGCAGGACCGTGTTCTCGCTCTCTAAAGTGCTTACATTCCCAGGGAAAAGCGTATTTTTATGAGCATGTCATGTTTCTGTCTGCTTTACATCTGCATCTGAAACCAAGCGCATCTAATCATAGAGACACAAACATCCGGCTGCCTTAAATTAGACATTTTTACCAATGTTTTAGCACTTAAAGAGTTTTAAGAACCACTTTTGGTTCCACAAAGGAACCCGAAAACAAGAACAAATGTCTTTGTTGATTTTTGATTTATTTTATGAATCATTTTTGAATCATTTTATGATTTTTCTGACTAGGTTTGTAGAGATTTCTTCATGTTTTAAAGCACAAACAAGTTTTTTTTGGTAATTTTTCTTCTGATGCATCTTGATTTAAGACTGACTTTAGATATTTGTACTTGAAAACAAGACAAAACTGCTGATTTTTAAGTTGAAACACTAAAGTTATTAACTGAAAATGCATAAAAATATTTATACTAACTAATAAAATGACCACAAAAAAAAGAAACTCAAATCAAACACTAAAAATAAAAGCTATTATTATTAATGTCCCGTCACACTTTACCCTAAAAATAAAGACCAAAAAAAAAGGAAATTGTGTTTTGCATTGAGGAAAATTAATTCTTACATGATTTAAGCCATTTTTCTTCATGCAAAATACATTTATTTGTTGTTATTTGGGAGTAAAAGCTGAGCTTTCACGACAGGTTTCCTGAGATTTAAATGTTTATATACATGATCAATTCTATTTTTATTTCTATGGAAACACTTTCTGTCGTTACGAGACTTTCTCTCAAACTTTCCGTGTCAAAAGAGAAGGAGGTCGTTTTTCTTTTTTTTTAATTTAATTTTATGAATTGAACAGCTTGTAAACATACTTTACCACTAGAAAAATACTGAAATAATGCCTTAAAAGTGAAAGTATTATGCTTTAATTTCAGGCTTTTTGTTTTGAGTTTGTGCCGAAACAAGTTTTGTTCTTCATGCAAGAGCGAAACAACAAGATGATTTTTCTGACCATTTCTTCATGTTTTAAAGCACAAACAAGCTTTTTTTTGCCGTTTTGCTTTAATGCATCTTGATTTAAGACTGACTTTAGATATTTGTACTTGAAAACAAGACAAAACTGCTGATTTTTATACTATCATGTTTTCCAGTGTGTGAAATGAGTTAAAATCTCAATGTTTTATTTTTAACTCTTTAAATGCGGAAGTTTGCAGCATGACAGTAAAACAAGAAATGCATTATATAAACATGCGTCATATTAACATGCATTTCTGGATCTATTACGGCTTTCCTGTAACAGTAGAGCAGTGCTTGCAACATCAAGGTCATGGGTTCGATTTCCAGGGAAAGCAAGAACTGATTAGAATGTCAATGTGTTTCTTGAATGCGATGATTAAAGCAGCTGATAAATGCATGTAAATATTAACACTCTCTCACACAAACATAAATCTGGCAGCAAAGCTGTTTCTCGCACATGCAGTGTGTGACATTATGCTAATGTGTGTTGACAAACTGATGCAGATCATTGTCTGTTTGCGTTTACTATCCATTGTGCAGTAAATGTGCGTAGAGGAAGGTTATGGTTGAAAAGCATCAAACATAATTAAACGCGACAGGCACAGTGAGACGAACAGGCCTGAACAACATCAATCCTGATGCTTAACGACAAGCACAGTTTTACGCCGTCACTGCATTCACAAAAATCAGCGGAAACTGCGCGTGTGTGTGTTGAGAAATGAGCAAAACTGGGGGAAATAAAAATTAATTAGATTGTTAAAGTCACTGTGAAATTAAAATCCATCCCATTTATTGTCTAAACTCATGTTCCTGTGAATAATCCAGCAGTGCATGCTATTTGAAATAAAATAATGCATTTAATAACACAAAATAATAATGTCTTTATAATCTTTTATCAAAATGCAACACCTGTGGAAAAACTTTCCTTTTCTGTTGCCGTTAAAAAAAAATCTTAATTCCCAACCAATTGTCATATAGAAACAATTTTTAACTAAAATCAAGTCTTATATCATTTAATAACTACATGAATACAGTTTTAATTTCAATGGAAAGAAAACTGATTTAAAATGTGCATAAAAAGTTAAAAACATGCTTTAAAGTTCCCTTTGTAAAGAGCTGTGAATGAACGGAAAAGGTTTGCAAATTTTCAAAGTTTAAAGATAAAATAAATACATTTTTGTCTCCTAAAAGAAAGAATCGATTCTCTATTTCCAGTCTCACTTCCTGCTGAACCAGCGCATGTTTGTCTCATTAGCATAAGCCCCGCCTCTGGTGTTGATTGGCGTGTGTTTGCTCCGCCCTCAATCCCTGTGGTTGTGTGTGAGGCTGGAAGAGTGTGTGTTCATGTGGAGACGCTGTTTCTGGTTGATACGGTGAAACACACACCATCATTACTGTTCCCATCACTGCCAATCACGAGCTCAGATTCACATATGATAATGAGCGCTTGCGTTCTGACCAATCACAAGAGACTGAGTCATCCGACCAATCACAGCAGAGCAACAGGGAGTTTAGAGACAGAATCCTGCAATGGACATTTTGAAAATGTTTTTTGACTTTGGATGCACTTTAAACTATTGTAGGAGACAAAATTGAGGAGACTTAAAAATGTTTTTAAAAAAAAGCCTAATTGGGCACTTAATGTGCATCATCTGAGATCCTCCTCAAACCTGCGGCGGAGTAAGTGTGGAGGGCAGACGCCTCGGTCACAACGCCCTGGGCAAGCGTGATTACCCACAATCCCCTGCTGTCCGACTGCAAGCATATGCAGGAGCACAAAAAAGGCTTGGCTCAGTGTGCCGGTTCATCCAGCGACGCCGAGAGCTGCCGACGGAGAAAAGCTTCTCATGACGAGCTTTTAAAAGGCCAGAAGCGTCATTAATCAAGAGTTAATGTATTCCCATCAACTCACTGAATAACGAGCAAAAATCAGCTATCAATCATTTAATTACACAATAAAAAAAAAAGAGCATAAAGAAAGCCACAACATTGCCATCAAACTGCATATTTATGCTCAGTTTGAATCTTGACTTTTTCAGACTATATCAGGATTTAAAGGGTTAATGCATTATTAAAACCAAAGTTTGTGTCTTTTAATATTAACAATTAACATTTATTTTCATCATGCAACATGAACAAAGACTAATAAACACTGTAACAAACGTATTGCTCATTCGGTCCCTATTGTAAAGCGTTACCATTAAAATAACACTGCAACATCCCTATGGTTGCCATAACAACTAAAAAAAAATAAGATAAGATCATCCACAGTCTCTGACAGCTACAGGATTTCTGCTCTTTTGCGTATAATGTGTCCTGAATGTAAAATAAGCCCCCAGTTTCCAGTCCAGCTTTTAGAAGAACAATTGCACATAAGCATCATTTGCATAATGTGATCAGACCACGCCCACTTCCTGAACCGCCTACCATATATGGTAATAAAGTGTTTCCCTGTACACAGATTAAACAACACATGCTGCTCTTCCGTGTATTCCGGACTATTTTTTATTGATATTTTTCGCTTTTATTATCTGCCAAAATAATAAAAACAACAATGATTGAAAACAAATCCATGAATGGGAATTAAAATGGATTTGAGTCGACAAGAAACCAGATAAATAAACTTTCAAAGATTAAAAAAAATAATTTAACTTTTTACTATTTAACTTTAACTTTTCAAAAAAGCCAACGTTCAAAGATTATCTTGACAAAATTAATTCAACTCTACGTCCTTACATCCAAATTAGCAATGCAATTTTGTTTTTGACCCGTTCTTCACCTCTGGAACATAAAAACCTTTTATATTTATTCATTCAGCCTTTATCTGACACTTTTCTCCAAAGCTACTTGATACAAATGAGCAAAACAACCAAACGATGCATCTTAATTTCCTTCTGATTGATGCACAACACAAGTTTATCCACGTCCAATCAAATCCCCTTAAAGAAAACAAGTCTTTTCCCTCAGAAATGCAAGTAAAAGGGGTTGCAAATTCTCCATTTCACCAGAATATGGTTCAAACTCTTCAAAAACAAAGGTTTTTAGTTGCTATTGATGGTTCAATGAAGAACCTTTAACATCCACGGATCTTTCCATCTACACAAAAGAGGAAAAAAAATGTTAATTTGAGAACGAGTTGCAGGAACCCAAAATGATTCTTCTACAACGTCGCTGCTAATAAAACCCCATTTTTAACCCTGTATTTTTAAGAGTTTCCTGCTTTAGTCACTTCTCTAGTTCATTAAAACCCTGAATTAAAGAGTTACAGGCAACAAACTGCCTTTAATTCACAGCATATTCCCCATATTTTTCAGATCTGTGTGTCTAACAGTAGAGAGCAGCGCTTGCAACATCAAGGTCATGGGTTTGATTCCCAGGGAAAGCAAGAACTGATTAGAATGTCAATGTGTTTCTTGAATGTGATGATAAAAGCAGCTGATAAATGCATGAATGTGAATGTTTATGTAAATTCAATCTTCTGATTAACCAATCACACTGCTGATCTGATGACGAGCCGTCCAATCCAGAACACAATCCCCGGCTCCCAAGGTGTCTCTCTCTCTCTCTCTCTCTTTTTCCTCTCTGACAAACAAACACGAAACACACACTGTCTGTCTTTGCAGTGCTAACTCATCCAGACAGGAGGACCTCGGGGAGCATCCCTGTCATCCCTCAATCCCTCGCTCTTCCCAACAGCGTGAGCACAAGAGCAGGGAATGCTTCCTCTAACAGAACAAATCATGTGCAGACCATAATATCATCATCAGTATAACACAGACCTGTTCTCTGATAATGAGGGCGGGGCAATGACCTGTCAATCACATGAGATCCACCAATAGCAAACCACAACCATCCAATCACAGTCAAGCCCCGCCCACGTTTGTTCTTGTTTGTGAAGCGATTCCCTCCATATGCAGAAAGACTAATAGTAACCTAAATGTAAAATTATCCACAACAAAATAAATACATTCTGTATTAATCACAATAAATATTCATTATCAACAGATATCAATTAACTAAATTTGTGTATCCCAAATTGAGGAGCTCATAAAATAAACCATGCCATGTATAAAACATGCCGACCGGGGCTTGTTGACATAGAGTTTGAATCTCTGAACATCAAATTTACTGAAACACTGAATGTGGCTTTCAAACATTTATTTCAACATAGAGAAGTTAAAAAAAATGCAGTACTATGATGAATTGTTAAATTCTATATTTTTTATTGCTTTAAATCCGTGTGATATTTTGTTGGCATCCTGTACAAAACATCATAAAAACAGAAGTTAAGTAGACAACTTGCCCCGCTCCAGCGAGTTACTAACGGCATCACTAACGGCGGGAACGGTCAACGGCATTTGTGCAGTCGATACTTTTGAGTTTGAATGTAACGGAACTCACGTCTCTGAAGCGGTTCCAGCGCGTGACGGTGCGGCGAAACTGCCACTGCCGCTCATCCTCAAGCACGTTCCCGCCAACGATCTCCCGCGCTTCCCTCGCGCTGGCCAGCGTCACGAGCAGCAGCGGAACGACGGACAAACCCCGCATCGCGATCCGTTGCTCACACACGGGAGAGAAACGCGGGACTGATCAGAGGCGCCGCTCAGGTGACGCGTAACGGGTGCGCGCGCGCGTGCTCGAGAGACAGAGAGAGAGTCGCTGCGTCAACAGCACCTGCGCGCGCCCGCTGCTGAACTGAGCAATTAAATTCATCAATTAATGCTGACATTTACGAAATGGCGTCTTCCGTTCGGTTGCATAAAAAAAGGACCAAGATAAGAATATATATATATGTGTGTGTATTTATAAATGTGTGTGTGACTGTAAGTTCTGCAGTTGTTCCATTCTTTGATATTATGGAATTGAATGATTCCCACATTAAAAAACTCATAAAAGTGCATAGAAATGATATTTGGTTCAGGTACATAAATAATGCAATGGTATTACCATAGTACATTTCTAAAATATGGTAATACTGTGGTATTTTTGTTAGTGATGATGCAGGAATTCACACTGATCCTTTCAGCAATCACTTCCATCTATATTTCGAGAAATAAACGAGCGATTATTCTAATGAGCATATGAGGATATAATCTCAGATTATACTGCCTTTTCCCGTTCTGATGACATACGAGTGTGTGATGAGCAAACACAACCATCACACACATACACAGATCAGCGCGCGTGTGAGAGAGAGAGAGAGTGTGTGTCAAAGACAGAGTGTGTGTGTAAGAGAGCGAGAGTGTATGTGTTTGTGAGAGAGAGTGTGTGTGTGTGTGTGTAAGAGAGAGTGAATGTGAGAGAGTGATTGTGTGTGTGTGTGTGTGTGTGTGTGAGAGAGAGAGAGAGAGAGAGAAAGAGTGTGTGTGTGAGAGAGAGTGTGTGTCAAAGACAGAGTGTATGTGTTTGTGAGAGAGAGTGTGTGTGTGTGTGTGTAAGAGAGAGTGAATGTGAGAGAGTGATTGTGTGTGTGTGTGTGTGTGAGAGAGAGAGAGAAAGAGTGTGTGTGTGAGAGAGAGAGAGTGTGTGTCAAAGACAGAGTGTGTGTGTAAGAGAGCAAGAGTGTTTGTGAGAGAGAGTGTGTGTGTGTGTGTGTGTAAGAGAGAGTGAATGTGAGAGAGTGATTGTGTGAGAGAGAGAAAGTGTGTGTGTGTGAGAG
>JAWRVZ010000571.1:45000-52500 GCA_037043235.1 Rhodeus uyekii
TAAGCTTACTACTAATAATTATCATTTTAAATTCATTTAATTTAAGAATTTAATTTTGTATTAATATAAAATATTTTATTTTGTAATATAATGTAGTAATATTAATATACTGTATTATATGAACTATAATACAATATAAACCTTTTTATAGTAATATTATTTTACATTATTGTGTTTACTACTGGTAACAATAAAACCAGGCACAAAAAGTATAATAGAGAGGATATAAATATAAAATATAAATGTAAAATATTATTGTTAAAATGTAATTGTAAAATTTGAATGTAAATGTATTGTAAAATGTTAATGTAAAATATTATATTAACCTCATAATATAATACAATCCTAACCTCATACTATAAGCTCATATTATGCTGTATTATACTGGCGGGTGTGTGTGAGGCGTCACCTGTCCACAGTGTTCCAGCACCTCCTCCCGAAAGCGCAGGAAGCCCTGCTGCACCTCAGCATGATTGAGTGCAAAGGACAGGAAGTGTGTGAACGGCTGCTTCCTCCGAAAGCTGTCGATCAAAACCTCAACGCGGGTTACCGCTGAAGCGACTGCAGCCCTGTGTGCACCTGTGACCACTGACACACACACACACACACACAGAAGTGCATTTCCATTAAACCACAGGAGGAACATACAGTCCTCAGCTCTGCGCAGAAGAACACGTCTCTGCCAGAACATCCTGCTACTAGAACATCCTGACCCCTAGAACGCCTTACTCTGTTGCACAACATATTTTCATTTCTGCTCTACCTGAAACACGGCAAACATCGGCTTCTGAGTGAGTTCAGACACACGAGCAGCAAACTAGATCCCGGATCTAACATTTGGACGTTCCCAAATGCAGTGGATCCTGGTGATTAAGAGTCACGGCACCAAAAAAAGCATCAAATCTGTTTTTTGGCACATGCAAAACTCTCACACACGCATTAAGAGAGCGGTTGCAATGTCATAACATACTTTTGCATTATCATTCATGCATTTATCATCACATTCAAGAAACACATTGACATTCTAATCAGTTCTTGGTTTCCCTGGGAATCAAACCCATGACCTTGATGTTGCAAGCGCCGCTCTCTACTGATTGAGACACAGGAAAGCTAATGTTCTACTTTTACATTTAAATGACATTTGGCAGATGCTTTGTAATCTGAGATGTGATTTAAACGTCACTCTTCCTCACCGATCTGTCCTTCCACGCCTTGTTTCGGGATGCTGATTGAAGTTTTTGTCTCAGATTCCAGTCGCTTACGAGTCTCTCCCTTCTTACCGATAATATATCTGTAAAAAACACAAGAATATTGCTGAGATTGGATCCACTTCCAACAAGCAGCTGCTGTGGAAAAAGCAGAGTCTGAAGTCGTTCAGTGTTCATCAACACATTTTTAATCTCGCAATATTCTATAACTCTTTAATATTCTAACTCTTTAATAATTTAATAACTCTTTAATATTCACTTCAGGAGTCAAATATGTGATTTTGAGCTAAATGGAATGTGCCAAAACTTTTTTATTAAAGCGTTTTTGTGATACAAGCAGATTAGATTATTTTTTTCTCCAGTTGAGAAAAATATCACTATTTTATTATTTTCTGGTGGATATTCGTAGAGATCACAGATTCAGCTCATCTTTGATTGTTTTGAGTGATTAGGATTTTTTCTTTCACAAAAGTGCTACGGCTGGCCTGTTGTTCATGTATGGCTTTTCCCCAAAAAGTATGACCTGAATCTGATCACATATGGAAGCAGCACAAATCAGAATAAAAAAGATCAGATTCCATGTTGTTTAAACAAAAGAAGGAAACATATCCCATTAAATTGCTCAGTTCCATGCGCACAGATATTTGAGTTTCATTTTGTAAGGTCGGGTTTGAACAAGGCAAGGTTTTTTTTATTAATTAAAGAGTGAACCATCAATCTTTAAATGTGCTTTGCTCAAATGATTCTCAAAAATGACAGATGGTTCATTTGAATAAGTTTATATTACGTGTGTTGTGATAAACTCATAATAAATTAACGCTGTGGTTTACGCTTCTTTTGTTGTTTGCTCATCTGGATTTAATTTTATACACATACAGTGGTGTGAAAAAGTGTTTTTGTGCATGTTTGTCACACTAAAATGTTTCAGATCATCAAACTAATTTAAATGTGAGTCAAAGATAACACAAGCAAACACAAAATCTAGTTTTTAAATGAAGGTTGTTATCATTCAGGGAAAACAAAGTCATGATCCTGCGTGAAAAAGTGTCCAAGACGAAAACCACTTTAAGACTCGTCTCATTTTTGCCAGAAAACATCTTGATGATCCCCAAGACTTTTGGGAAAATATTCTGTGAACTGACGAAACAAAAGTTGAACTTTTTGGAAGGTGTGTGTCCCGTTAAATATGGTGGTGGTAGTGTAATAGTCTGGGGCTGCTCTGCTGCTTAAAGACCTGGAAGACTTGCTGGAAAAATGTTTTTAAATTATTATTATTGATTTGCTTGCTCTATTAAAGCTGCTGTTCAGCCAAAACAAACTTTGTTCGTATTGTTTTCCTGTTATCTCGGTAAAGCTGCTTTGAAACAAACTCTACTGTAAAGAGCGCTATATAAATAAAGGTGACTTGACTTGACAAATTCCTCCACAGCTGTAAGAGACTCATTGCAAGTTACCGGAAACGCTTGATTGCAGTTGTTGCTGCTCAACCAGTTATTAGGTTTTACCAACGGTTTAAATATGTGTTAAATATGGTGGTGGTAGTGTAATGGTCTGGGGCTGTTTTGCTGCTTCAGCACCTGGAAGACTTGCTGTGATAAATGGAAACATGAATTCTTCTGTCTACCAAACAATCCTGAAGGAGAATCTGTCCGTGACTCGAGCTGAAGGGAACTTGGGTTCTGCAGCAGAACAATGATACAAAACACACCAGCAAATCCAGCTCTGAATGGCTGAAGAAACACAAAATGAAGATTTTGGAGCGGCTAGTCAAAGCCCTGACCTGAATCCTATTGAGATGCTGCGGCAGGACCTTAAAAAGGCAGTTTGAGCATGAAAACCCTCCAATGGGGCTAAATTACAACAATCCTGGGAAGATGAGTGGGAAAAAAGTCCTCCCCAGCTGTAAAATACTCATTGCAAGTTATTTTATAGGTTTAGGAGGCAAACACTTTTTCACACAGGGCATGTAGGTTTGGATTTTGTTTTCCCTTAATAATAACAACCTTCACTTAAAAACTGCATTGCACAAAAATAAGAAATCAGGAAGGAGGCAAACACTTTTCCACGCCACTGTACGCATGCATGTTCGTTTCGTTTAATTGGGTTGGGGTGCCGTGGAAATAAAATCATTGGAAAGGGGTGCCATGCTTTCACAGATCTAGAAGACATACTGACTTGTAAAGGACGCTGGGCACGTCTATGGCACAGCGGAAGCCTCTGTCCGTCTGCTCTATGGCGTGAGAGTCGCAGGGCTCGTCCAGCATCTGCTCAGCGGCTGAGGAACAACATGACGTGAAACTACAAACACGTATGAGAAACGACAGACGCTCACTTTATAAAGCACAAACCTTCTCCTGAATATGAATAATCCTCCTCTTCTTCTTCTTCATAGCACTCGTCCTGGACCTGATTCCTTCTGTATATTCTCCCATGGATGTGAACGAGAGCCGGCCGTAAGACGTCCATCACGCTGGAGGAAGAAAGAGTTTACATTATCATGCATTTATCATTGCATTCAAGAAACACATTGACATTCTAATCAGTTCTTGCTTTCACTGGGAATCAAACCCATGACCTTGATGTTGCAAGCACTGCTCTCTACTGTTTGAAACACAGGAAAGCTACACATTATGCCTTTTATAAAATCTTGATGTTGTTTTTGTCTGAGAAACTGGAGAAGGAAATCCTGCACGATATCACAAATATCAAAGTTTATTTTGCAATGTTTTGCTCCTGCGATCTTCATCAGGCAAATGTTGCTAAATATATTTTGATGACTTTTGCAATTTAAGAGAGTTTTCTAGTTTATTGCATTGCGTTTTATGTTCTATGCATACAGGATTTATTTTTATATTAGACAATTAGAACAAAAATATGCAACAGCACTGGATTTAGAGCAACAACAACAACAAAAAATATGTAAAACAAAGATAAATAAACATCACAACTCATCAAATAATTTGACAGATTAATATTAGTGAGATAAAATCATAAGTCATATATGAATTTTATGACTTTAATGAAAAAACTGTGTATTTTTCTTTTCAAAATTGAGTTTAATCGCTTTTTTCCTAAATTAAAGTGTTAAGAAATGTATATACGAATAATGACGTACTTCTCAATATTTCACAAATTACCATGATTTTAGGCAAGATAAATTAATGAAATCCTCTGAAAATATATAATATACAAAGATATTTTACACTTTCAAAAAATATAATTCGAATTTTCTATAGTCTGATATAATTTTATCAGGTTTAACTTTCTCTGAGTGAACAATAACACTAAACTCATTAACGAAACAACACATTCTCGCTGGATATTAATTATTGAATGATTAATCTTTCTACCTTTGTGATGTTGATTTTTTACATGAAACCTTGCACGCGCTCACTTCCGCCTACGTCACGTCCTCTGCTGAGCGACTACTTCTAATATTTATTAGATTAGATTTAATATTTATTATTTTAAGAAACTTTTAAAAGTAATTAAATATTAAATTATTCTAATAGGGCAGGAAAAAAAAGTGTTCAAAAACGTCATATACAAATGGACTGGGCACGACAGTTGCACCGACTCGCCGGGACGTTAGGGGGCGCGATGACGTCACAGCAGCGTAAAACGGACGTAAACAAACCAACGGAAGAGGAAACGCAGCGCTTTGGGAAACAGGTTATAATCAACAAATATTACAATATTTTTGCACATATTTAACTTTAGTATGATTTATTCTTGTATGCTTTTGAATCGGTAATGAAGCGTGGAGAAGTGACAATGGCGTCTGTAACGGATGAGTTCAAATTGTCTACATAATATTTATTAATGTATTATTTAGTGAAATATCAAAACAATTACTATACTTAAATGTATTCTGTGATTCGCACACACACTAACAAACACACTCTCAATCACACAGACTAAATCTCTCTCTCTCACACACACACACACACACACACACTCTCTCTCTCTTTCTCTAAATCACACACACACTCTCACATATACAATCTTACAGTTTTACAGTCACACACAAACACACACTGTGGGAATTTCACGTATTAAAGTATTGATGTTGTAACATTTAGAGCGGCAGCTCTCAGAGAACAAGTGGATAAACATTTAAAAAAGTGGAAATGTAATAATTACAAGTATAAAGAAAGAAGCACACGATGATATTATTCAATGTTGTGTGTGTGTATGCCAGTCCTGATGTATTCATTCACACTGAAAGGCATGTAACTGTGTTCGTCGTGTGTGTGTGATGCATTAATGTGTGTTCTGTCCCGGGCAGATTGTCAATGGCGGCGTCTTCGTCCTCGTCTTCCGCTGGCGGGGTCAGTGGCAGCTCCGTGACCGGATCCGGTTTCAGCGCGTCCGAGCTCATCCCGCCCAGGAAAGTGCTGTACACCTACCCGAAAGGAGCTGGAGAGATGATGGAGGGTGTGTGTGTCCTGCGCTTCGCTCTGTTTCTCTCTTGCTCTGAGTAGCGTTTGTTCCCCTGAAACTCAAAAACGGCACAATCGTTCTCCACGTAAATCCCAAAGCCTGTTACGCACTCTCCGGAAACACATCCCGTTACGCTCCTTCATCCCGTTACACTCCTTCATCCCGTTACACTCCTTCAGCTGCGGCTCTTTGCTTTCTGGGTCGTTGGATCACAGGAACCTGTTATAGTTCCCGTCTGTTAGTTAATGAGCTCAGAAACACACACACACACACACACACACACACACACGCATTTACACAGACAAACACTCACTCACACACAAACACATACACGTTTACCGGTAAACACTTACACACACAGACTTATTCACACAATTAAACACAAACTGTCACATACATAAACATACTCACACACTCATACAAACAAACAAATACATACACACTCACACACAAACACTCCAACACACACAAACTCATTCACACACAAACACATACACACTGCTTGTAGGTGCAGTTGCTCAGAACATTGTGTCTCTGTGGCCTACAGCGTTTCTGTGTGTTTCATGTGTTTAGTGCTGATCTGCTGCATGCGTTTGTTTTCCCGCAGATGGATCTGACAGGTTTCTGTGTGAGTCTGTGTTCAGCTATCAGGTTGCATCCACACTGAAGCAGGTGAAACATGGTAAGTGACACACTTCTGCCGGCTTCAGAGACTCAAACGCCTGCCGTTTCTCTCAGGCATGTGTATGAAAGACACTGAAGGCCTGGTGTCACAGACGAGGCTTAGATTAAGCCAGGAGTAGGACTTAAATTAGTTAAATTTGGACATAAACATCCAGTTTCACAGACAAGGCTTAAATTAGTCTGCCTAAGATGCTTTCAGTTCAAAAAGCTCAAATGAGACAAAACAATGACATATTTTAAGATATGCATATTTGAGCTTTTTTATTCTATAGTTGAATCAAATTAGTCTAATAATTTATGAATTGGGCAACATCTGCACTGTTATTGAACTCAGTCGAATCATCACTGAACTGAATCAACTCCGAACTGAATCAAGACCGATCTGATTCAACTCTGAACTGAATCAAGTCGGAACTGAATCAAGTCGGAACTGAATCAAGTCGGAACTGAATCAAGTCGGAACTGAATCAAGTCGGAACTGAATCAAGTCGGAACTGAATCAAGTCGGAACTGAATCAAGTCGGAACGAATCGCTGAATAGCGACACTGGTGTTCTGTAAAGCTGCTTTACAGCTGAATGAAATTAGTTATTGAACTGAACTGAATTAAGCTGAATAATAACAATATTGTCTTTTAGCACTGCCTTATAACTGAATAGAATTAGTTTCATAATTGATGAATTTTCCAATATGGACACTGCTATTGATCTGAACTGAATCTGTCTCATATTTGATACGTTTTGCATCATCGAGTATAAAGTGCGATAGAAATAAAGGCATTTCTGTGAACTTTGAGCTTTGATTGACAGATGTGGTTTCTGTCTCTCACTGGTCTCTGACCTCAGATCAGCAGGTGTCGCGGATGGAGCGTCTGGCCGGGCTGGTGGAGCAGTTGGAGGCGGACGAGTGGAAATATAAACCCATCGAGCAGCTCCTGGGATTCACGACCTCCTAACGGATGGATCAGATTCTGCTCGTTAAGCTCTTCATTAGCCTGGGTTTCCCCGAGCTGAAGCGAGTCACGGATGTCACGCGTGCTGTGGGTTTATCTGCTGTCTGATCGCCAACACTTCTACACTTCTTGTGATCATGTGTGTAAATAAGCATTGTGTGTTTTGAACGAAGCCTTAGAGAAATGTACAATAAATATCTTTTTTTAAGCACAA
>JAWRVZ010000571.1:57500-62500 GCA_037043235.1 Rhodeus uyekii
GAAAAGTCGAAATCAGGACTTAAAAAGTTGAAACTGTGACTAAAAGTCAAAATTATGACACAAAGTCAAAATTATGATGAACTAAGTTGAATTTATGGCTTAAAAAACTGCATTATGACATACAGAGACGATCATGATAAGTTGAAAGAGTCATAAAAAGTTGAAATTTTGACAATTAATAAAAATTTTGACTGAAATTTCAGATCAAATGAGATGAAAAGTCAAAATTAGGATGTATTAAGTTTGCAAATGTCAAAATTACAGTATAAAAAGTGGACATTATGACATACTAAGTTGAAATTTACCTAAAAAGTCAAAATTTTGACTTTGAAATCTCAACACTAAGTCATAATTATCTGTGAAAAATCGAAATTATGACTTTAAAAAAAGTTGAAATTGTCTCATAATTCTGACTTACTTTCATAAATCTGACTTTTTAATTTCACGTCTGATTGCTTTTAATAGGGCAAAATCTTCCTGCCAACTGTTGCTAAGAATCTCAGTTCCTCGCTTGAGCAAATAACAGCAGATAACACATGCGTTCAGATCTCAGGCGTTTATAAGGCGTTCAGAGGATGCTGTGCTCATGTTGCATCATTCCTCATGCACACACAGAGGTCAGAGACGTGAAGAATCACAGGCATTTCTACATGCAACACATGCCTTTCCCAGCTAATTAAACCCGTGCTTATGCGTGGATTTTCATCCTGTAGTCCAAGCGAACACAGAAAGCGTTAGATGAGCGTTTGTGGTTCATGCAGTGACTCGAATGCATTGCATTGCAAAAGGATTTGCTGGTTTATCCTTGAGGAAAACACACCCTTCTCTAGCAAACAGAAGACATGTTGTGGGGGCTGGAATGCGTTTGACCGAGTGGGACGGACTTTCCTTTCAAAACATTTAACCCTTCCTTCACGAACCTCCTCGACTGGCCAAGCCGAGCTTCAACAGCTGTAAAATCACAGAAAGTCTTGACCAAATACACACTTGAGTTATTAAAAACCCTTCCGAGTGACAGACCGAGTGCTGGATCTTTCTGAGGCCGTTTCAGCGCTCGCATGTTCGCAACCCCCAACATTCAGACCATTTGTTCTTCCAGTTTTACACACACACTCACACATTCACACTCACACACATTTGCTCCTTCCAGTTTGGCTTCTTTTAAAGAGGGTTAAAGGGTGAAGCATGCAAGTGCTTGTCTGTAAGCTTGTTTGAATCAAGATTTTGGGGGTTAAAATATAAGGGAAAGTGTATTTTTAAACCACAAGACTAAAAAAAACGAGCTCCCATTTAAATCAAAACGTCAATAAAGATTTAAAAGCTTTTTTTATGTTATTTGTGCATTAAATTAACTTTCCAGTGTGTCATTCTTCAGTCATAATGTTACTTTTAAGTGTTTTAAACGTTCTGAAACAATGTTACATTTAAAAAAACATCCAATTGAAATGTTTTAAAAACTTTGTGAAAGTCCAGATAACGTTGAACGAATGTTTTATTAACGTTACTTGTTCCTCAAACTGAATAAAATCGGAATCAAGAATATTACGCAAATCTCCAATTATTAAACAATATTTGTATGCATTAATCTCACTTTATTGATCAATGTCTTGCTGCTGAGCTTTACTGATTCACTTCATCATCAACATTTAATGTTTAGTTGTTACTGGTGAAGAAAGAGTTAAAACTGTCTTCCCTTTGTGAAAAGGGTTGCGTCATTATAATTTACATTCTGGCATGAAAGTGCTTTACATTTGCACAAAAATAACTTTTTAGATGCTAAAACCCAGTGAAACAAGTCCGACCCAGACAAGAGGAAACGTCAAAAGCATTACTTTTCTTTAAAAAGTCACATGATGAGTCGCTTCGTAAGCGAGTAACGCGATATTGCAATGCATTTTCTTCACAGTAACATGACGTCACAAGAGTTGCATGGATATCAACAGTAGGAGATAATAAAACAGATGAAACAATAAACCCGATGGAACAGTGCGGCTGATAGGCAGAAGTTGGCAGAGTCAGTGTTTGCTCGCTGAAGTCAGCAATCATTGTGTTGCTTGCATTGTGTCGATTCAGCGTTTCACAACACAAACTGCTGTTTCGATTCAAGATCCAAATCATTGTATCAATCCATCCCCCCCCCAATCCCTATCCCTCCCCCACCCCTCTCAGACAATAACCGGACTGCAGCATCTCACGGATCTGCTCTGCTTCCTGTTGCCAGGCGAACTTGGGACGCGAAAGACGTGACGTTAACGCGGATTGGCTGAAAAGTCCGAGGAGGCGTGGCCAGCGCCAGCGGGTATATAAGGCGGCGCTGAACGGGTTGCGTCAGTGTTTGCAGGGACTCTCTGCGGATACGAACAGCTACTGCACTTAATCCGGATCACACGGCTCTTTGTTAGCTCGTAGTCTTTGTTGCGGGCAATTACAGGAACAATTTATCGCATCCCTGAGGATATTCAACACAGAATATCGGTGAGTAAACCTTGCAAGACTAACAACACGCACATATCACAGTTTACAACATTGTAAAAGCCTACCTGATGCATGCTTTTCAGTTATAATGACTCTCTGACTTGTGTGTCATGCATAATTAAGCCAGACCTTCTATTCCACAGACACTTTATGCTGAATAATGCAGCTGATCTCCAACCTCCCATCCGAAGACTCCAGCCCAACATCTGACGCTCCATCCAAGCGCCTGTCCTGGAGCAACCTGATGCAGAAACTGCACAGCAGCCAAAGCCTGGACTCGGATTCGGACGCGCACAGCACCACGGATGATGCCTCAGATGCAGGTAAACATCAGGACTTTGTGCATCTGATGCACTTTGGCTTTCACGCAAGCGCTTGACTCTAATGCATGCCTGTGTTGCTGTCTTCTGCAGGTTCCCTATCCCTGCCTGATCTGTTCTTCGACCCTGCTGAAGAGGCGTTGTGCAAAGAAGTGGTGCGGCTCATCGCACTTAACCTGACCGACGCCAAAGAAGGCGTCCTGCGCTGCTCCAAACTCCTGATTCCCGAGAAGCTGCTGGAGCACATCGAGCAGGAGCTGCTGCATCTGTCCGTGAGCGAGCCCTGCGGTCTGCGCGGCGCCCTCATCGACCTGTGCGTGGAGCAGGACACCAGCTGCGAGGCCGCCGGGCAGATCGCCGTCGACCCAGATCTGGTGCCCACCTTCCAGCTGACCCTCGTGCTGCGGCTCGACTCCAGGGGGCTCTGGCCCAAAATCCAGGGGCTCTTCACCGGCAGATCTCCCTCGTCTCCGGTCCTTAGACGTGCACTGAAACTCAGCACTGGATTTCGAGTCATTAAGAGAAAACTGTACAGCTCGGGAGAGCTTTTGATTGAAGAATGCTGAGACCGACTCCTCCATCTCATGGACTTTTATAGGGTTTTAAAGCTAAGCCTCTTGTAACGGTTTGGTCTCATTGCTCATAAGAGGCTCGTGTGTAGAATGACTGTTCAACGACCAACTCGTTTGTAATAGGGTACGTTAAAAAGACTTTAATGCAGTGTGTGTACGTGACCGATGTTGCACTTTTGCTGGCGTCTCAGTGAAGCAGGAGTTTTGAAACACTTACCTCAGGTTTATGGAAACCAGATATGGCAGCTATTTTCAATGCAGTCGTGCAGCAAACTTTTTTCTTCAGTACCAGTTTGTGTGAATGAACGCTTGTGCCCTTCGATCAAATGGAAGGTCTTTTAAAATGTTATTTTTCTTAACCATCATATGCATATTCCATGCATCTTATTTATTTGATATTCAAATGCAACATGTTGTTTTTGTACTTGGAAATACATGCAAAAAATAAATCTCTTTTAAGAATCAATATTCAGTGTTGTCGGATGCTTGTTTGGGCCAGTTGTGCTCAAGAAAAAAACATGCAAACACATTTTCACACAAGCATGCATTTGTTACTTTGTGCAACACTTGTATCCGACGCATCTGCCGTTGTGTGTGTGCTTTATAGACTCATGCATTCTCTTGCTCTATAAGACTGCAGCTCCATGCAAACATGCCACACATTTGCTATTCAACATGCAATGTGTATTGCAGTTCTTGCACGTTGACGTAAAACACATATCTCATGCATTCATTGTTGCATTTAAATGCAAACTAATTTCTAGTGACTCTACAAGTGATACTAATGTGACAAGAAATTGGCATTTCAACTGATATTAAGATTCAATGCATTGTAATGAAAACTGCATAATCAAGAAGTGCTCCTTTGATTACTATTGATGGATGCATTATTTTCTTTTAATTGAGAAATCTAGATGCACAAAGACACTTTTACAAAAGCTAAACTATTGGCTTTTAATTTGGTCGTGATTGATCAATGCCTGAGTGTTAAACGAAGAGCTGGTCTTCCTCAGCTGTTGTGCATGTGGTTTCAGACGGGCGACTGCCGAACGTGTTGAAACGCATGATTCAGGAGTGATTGTGGCATCAGCTGACGTTTAAAAACTCACACACTCACACACAGAACAGTGGCACATACGATCTTTATTTGTATTCAGAGTGAAATAATTGCAGTGTAGTTTCTGCCAGCAATGAAATATTTCCACTAAAGTCATGTAGAAAATAAACCTTCGTATGAAATAAATAATCCTATTCAGTCCTTCAATAAATATGAGCCGCGTGCAGCAGTTCCTCTGAACACACAGGCGTACGCAATAATATCCCTGCATAGATAAACCTCAAACATACACATATAAATCATTAAAAACACATGATCTTGATCTAAACAAACTCAAATAAATATATGCAGATTTTGTCATCGGATCTCCAGTTTTTTCCATGACGCAACAGCAGATTGTGGATTCCTGACGGATCTGTAAAAGTTTAATCTAGTGAAATAACTTTAATTCAGACCAGAATATTCAGAGCGCAAGGAAACGACTGTCATTCACAGGAGCCAAAACACACCAGCTCTAATTTCACACACACACACACACACACACACATAAGCGCACAAAAATATACACACACACAT
>JAWRVZ010000571.1:72500-97500 GCA_037043235.1 Rhodeus uyekii
CTGTTCACACACACTCCTCACTGCCCTCTTCTGTTCACACACACTCCTCACTGCCCTCTTCTGTTCACACACACTCCTCACTGCCCTCTGCTGTTCACACACACTCCTCACTGCCCTCTTCTGTTCACACACACTCCTCGCTGCCCTCTGCTGTTCACACACACTCCTCACTGCCCTGTATATATACATAGAGTATATCAGTTATTAAAAACATAAAACAGTAAGATATTAAGACAGATTCTCACCCCTCTGTTTTCTCCTCTCTCGCCATGATTCTGATTAAAGCGCATCCGTCCGTTACTGTACATATGAACATTACCTGAAACAAACACTCGATTTAGTGCCTCAGAAACTCATGGTGAGTGTGTGTGTGAGACACACACTCACACACACACACACACACACACACACACTCTCTCTCTGTCTCTCACACACACACACACACTCTCACTCACTTGAAGGGAAGCCTCCTCCGAAGAACATGTTGAAAAGGTCTTCAGGAGAAATGTCGGCCTCAAACTGTGTGTTAGTGTGGCTGGATCTGCCGTTGCTGCTCCGCTGCTCTCCGAACTGATCGTACTGCCGCCTCTTTTCCACATTAGACAGAACTGCGTACGCGTTTCCTATGGCTAAAGCACAGAACCACAACGTTACAAACACCTCTTCATCTCTCTCCAGTGTTTAATGCTGCTGTTTTTAATCTGCAGTTCTTCTTCTCTATCAGAGTCAGTGTTTCTGAACTCCTGAAACGCCTCCATTGATTCTTGAGTTTCTTCCAGAACAAACGCTCACAATATTCCTCGTTATCATAATTCATGCACAGAATAAAGGGGCGGGGCTTGAGTGAGTGAGTCGTGTGTTGATAAAGGGGCGGGGCATTTCCCAAACACACTGGAAGCTCTCGACCAATCACAACACACCAATCCAGCGACCAATCAGAGCACAGTGTGCTTTCAGGAGGAGGAGCTTCATAGAGACAGGAACTAAACAGAGCGTTTCTGACAGACTGGGAAGAGACGAGAATATGGGGAAATAATGCATGCAAACCTGCAAAAAACAATAACACGGCATAAGCTGATTTACCGCCGTACCTTTAAACGCCTCCGTGGCTCCCGGCGCGTGATTCTTATCAGGGTGAAACTTTAATGCTAGTTTTCTGTAGGCTTTCTTCAGCTCGTCTTCAGAAGCTTCTTTCTGCACGCCAAGAGTCTCATAGTAGTTCTTGCATTGCTTTATTCTGCCAAACCAAAACACGCAAGAAACCTCTGAAGAACAGGCACTAAAGCTTAAACAAATTACAGCCAAATATAAAATATAAATTCAAAACTAAAATATTAAAAAAATCTAACAATCAAATAAAAATGTCATATAATAAAGAATTACGGAAGCACGTTACAAAGTTGCTAAAACCTACTACAATAATAAATAATAATAATAAAAGGTCATTTAAAATATTAATAAATACTATAAGTGTAAATGAAAAAAAAAACACTAATTTGGAACTTGAATAATAGAATGAATAATAGATTCAAGTTAAAGTGCATTAATTATCGCGATTAAAACTGAAATAAAAAGTTAAAGCTAAAGAGAAATATTAAGAAAATAAAAAGTAATAAAAATTATCAATTTATGCAAACAAATTTAGTAAAACTTAACAACATTAACAAACTAAATTCTTAATCCTTAAACTAAAATTTGAAGTATGAAAAGTACCAGTAAAAAACAAAACATCAATAAACACTATAATAAATGCTACAATAACACTGATTTGTAATGTTTTTAATAATGAATAATGAGTGGTTATTTTAATGATGTTGAGGTTTTTATATTTAGATGCATCAGCACAATTCCTGCTTTTGGTTCAAGAAACCTTGATCAGCATCATAAGATGGAATATATACGGAAAATACTGCAAATGAAGAATAAAGTTCATAAAAATAAAAAATAAAAAAATTACATTAAAGTTCAACAAAAGGTTCGTTCACCTTCTGACGGCCTCGGCCTGCTCAGGTGTGTAGGGTTTACTGGCGTCGGCAGGTGTGTTACCGCTGACCCCTGACCTGCGCTGACGAGCTCCTGCACCGCCGCCAGTCTGATCCAGAGACTCCAGCAGATCTGCCAATCAATCCAGACTCATCAGTGAAACACACATCTGACCCACAGCACAGCAACAGACTTAAAGGGACAGTCCACCCAAAAATGACAGTGGACAATAGCCACTGACTTTCAGCAACTGTGTGATTATCAAAATATCTTCTCTTGTGAGAACAGAGGAGAGAAAATCATGCAGGTTTGGAACAACATGAGGGAGAATAAATGGCTACGATTTTCATTTTTGGGTGTACTGTCCCTTTAAGACTAAAGTCTAAAGAAAAACAGTGGGAAAAAATAAAATAAAACATTTAGTTTAAATAAATATAATTAAAAATTAATAATAATTATTTGTATTATTTTTTAAATGATACATTGTAAATAAATACATTTAAATAAATAAATAATAAATAAAAACAGTAAAATCAACAGTACTATAGTAGGAAAGATCATAATAGAAACTAAATATTTTCCAAATACATTTATATAATATTAATTTTCACAGTGTAAAATGGGTCTTTATGCATGAAGATTTATAGCTGACTTTTAATTTTTTTGATGGCATCTAAAAGACTGAAGCCTTTGTCTGCAGTAATTTAGGCCGTTGTACAGGCGTAAAGCGTCCATCTGTTAAAGATGTTAAAGCGTCCATCGATGTTAAAGTGCAACTCTTTTATAGTCATTATAGCATCAGTGATGAGAATGAGCAACATCAGCGCGATAACAATATAGAATTGTATTTCTGCTTAAATTATAAAAACATTGTTATGTGAACAAACATAAATTTAAAAAAATGCATTTTTTTATGAAAATGGCACAATGAAACAAAAAGATTGCTAGAAAACATTCTTTTTATTATCATTATTTAATTATGCTTCATATAGTTTTTTTTACATAATTATTCTTTAGGATGACGTTTTGAATGCAAAAGTTTTCTTTATTTGAATGTGTCCCGTTCAATCGGAATTATACATTTAAGTAACAGTAATTAACTACAAGCTTTCCTGTGTCTCTAACTGTAGAGCTGGTGCTTGCAACATCAAGGTCATGGGTTCGATTCCCAGGGAAAGCAAGAACTGATTAGAATGTGAATGTGTTTCTTGAATGCGATGATAAAAGTAGGAATGATAATGCACTTACTCTAGGGTTAGGGAGGGATAGAGTGAGTCCAGCCTAATTTACAGTCATCATTACAGTAAATACATGTGTGTGTAATCATCTGAAACTGACCTGCATGCAAGAGTTGCATCATCATCATTTCTTTAACGCTACATAACGCACACACACACACACACACACGATAAGCATGAACAAACCATCACACTCTGTGTTAAAGACAGAGGCGCAGGTTTGAGCAGCACAACGCGTCTCAGAACTGCGCGAGTTGCCCTGAATGTACAACCCAAAGAGCGACAAACGCGAGCGACACCGCGGCCCCTGAGCGCCGTGTGAGATCTGGATCAGGGCCTGGATTATCCGGGGTTCAGTCGCTCACCCTGCGCTCGGCGCGTCGCGTAAAGCCGCTGCGCTTTCTCCAGGAACCGGCGCGCTCTCTCCGGCTGCGCGCTCTCCAGCGCTGCGAGCGCGATCTCGATGCACCGCTCCGCTTCGTCCCTGTTCACCTCCATCACTGGATCACCGCGAGACAGCAGCTGATGCGATAAACACACGGACGCGCACCATCCAGCTGACAGCTAACCAAGCGTTCCCTGCGAGACGCCGAGCGGCGCGTCTTCCTCCAGGGGCGCAGGATGGCCCAAAACACGCGCGAGCGCACCGGGGGATGTGTGTGCAGAAAAAAGCATCATTATTTAATGCGTTAATTCAGCCTGAGATGCGCGTGGAAAACCATTCCAGCACTCTTGATTTTACAGAGGGATTCAACTATAATCGCGCCGGTTATTCCCGATTCTCCCGCAGGAAAGACTCGGGATCCACAGGATCATGCAAATGTTCTGGATCATTTCTGTTACTAAAATAATGCCGAAATATCAGTGGCATGTTATTCAGAATGCATCACATGACACATTAATATTATTATTATATAACATTATTGTTTCTTGTTATTTTTAAATATTTTCCCATTATATATTTACTTCTCTCTCTCTCTACTTTATTTCCGTAGGTTCTGAATGTCTCTCTAATGTAAACTCCTCCCATCTGATTTAAAGACCAGCATCCATTCCAGCCTCTTCTATTTCTGTGATAACAGTTTCACCAGGCGAGGAGTGATGACGTGTTCAAACGCAACACTTCCTTGATAACACTGCCATACACACACACAGACACACACTGTTACAGTTCGGCTCGTGACTGTAACAAAAAGGACGTACACAAATAATACGTACATAAATAGGAGTTTATTTACAGGTGGTTCTAGGGATTAACATAAAAGAATATAAGAAACTGAACACATTCAAACACCAATAAGTCTAACAAAAACCATGAGGCAGACGAAACTAAGGGTGGGGATCACAGGGGGAAAATGGTTTGGATCCCAGGGCACCTCTCACGAACCCCTTTCCTGTAACGACAAGACAAAAGAACAATAGTTCAACAATCCCACACCTTCCTGTTAGGGAACTGGCCTTTTAACTCACAAGCCTAATTAGGCCAGGTGTCCTCAATGAAACCCAATTAACAGACAAACACGGTAAGACCGTGACACCTCCCCACGAAAAAAAGGAGGACCTTACCTAAGGGGTTACTTCTCAATGGAACAGAAATTGTATAGTTAAATCACTATAGTACAAGCACATTAAATTAATTTGTTCCATCACCAACACTTTAGTTTAGTCTTCCTTCTCACACTTCCGCATCTCCCTCTCCAGCAATTCTTGGCGCCTAAGAAAAGCAACATTTAAGGAAAGAGAAATAAACAAAAATGTAAGTTAAAAACTACTAAGGTTATCGGCCTCAGCAAGAGTCACCCGGAGCACGGGACAAGGTGTCAGCCAGGATATTATCCACGCCCCGTATATGCCGAATGTCTAGAGCATAAGGTTGTAAAAAGAGAGACCATCGAACCAGTGGGGATCCACCTAAACTCACGGGATTCAGTTTTTCTATCGAACCAGCACTTCATTTTCTTTTGTTTTTTCAACAAATTTTCTTTTGCCAATTCGCCAGCTAAAAACAACCGTCTTCTAAAACCATTTATATATTGCAACAAACTCACAGGAGGTTCAATCTCTTGGATTCCATCACGAAGAACTGCAAGGGGTCCACGCACTTTGTGTCCAAAAACTAAATCATTTGGACTAAACCCTAAACTGTCCTGCAACACCTCCCGAGCTGCCAACAACAACCATGGCAAACCCTCCTCCCAATCACGATTGAGCTCCACACAGTAAGCCCGTAACAAAGATTTTAAAGTCTGGTGGAAACGCTCTAGAACTCCTTGACTCTGTGCATGGTAGGCAGTAGATTGATTATGCCGTACTCCAAGCTGTTTCAATACCTCCTGAAACATTTTAGAGGTAAAATTACTTCCTCTGTCACTTTGTATGACCTTAGGAATCCCAAAAATGGATATGAACTGAGTCAAGGCTTTTACCACAGATCGAGTCGTGATGGAACGGAGAGGATAAGCAGCTGGATATCTTGTACTCTGACACATTACTGTAAGCAGATAAGAGTTTCCAGACTTTGACGGTGGTAATGGACCAACACAGTCGATTACTAAGTGTTGAAATGGTGGTTTCACAGCTGGGATAGGATATAAAGGCACTGGTTTTAGAGGCTGGTTGGGTTTTCCAGTTAGTTGACATGTTGGACAAGTTCTAATATATCTCCTAACATCCTTTTTCATAAGAGGCCAATAAAAGTACTGCAACAACTGATTGTATACTTTATTAACCCCAAAATGACCAGCTACATCTCCATGGGCAGTTTTCAAAACGGTTTCTCTAAGAGACGTCGGCACAACCACTTGGACGGATGCCTGACCTAACAAAGCCTCTTTACCAGAAATCCACTTCCTGAGCAGTATACCATCCTCAACAAAATACCCACTTGCTACTTCACCAATCCTTTTAGGAGGCAAAACAGAAGAAAACATCTCCTTTAAGGTGTCATCCTCCTGTTGAGCTTCACTCAACTCCTTACGTGACGTAAAAGAAGAGAGAACGGAAAGACCAGACACAAACATCTTCGATGAGTCGTCATCCTTAGACTCTAAATCCGGCAAAACGTCAACCTTATTCTTGCTCATAGCACGTGTGACTGCACAAGAGACAAAAACATCAGGAAATTTTGCAGCAATGGTTTGGTCCTCCTTTGGATAAGCGGTTACAATTGGTGGTGGTGGTACATCTTTCCAAACACGACCTCCAGCTAAGTTATTACCTAAAATAACTGAAATCCCTTCTACAGGCAGTGATGGACGTACACCTACAACCACAGATCCACTTACCAGTTCTGAATGCAGAACTATTGTATGCAAGGGAACAGACAAACTCTGTAATCCAATTCCCTTTATCAGTACCTCTCTACCTGTACTTGAATCAGCTGAAAAAGGTAGAACAGACTCTAGAATAAATGTCTCAGAGGCTCCTGTATCTCTCAAAATTTTTACAGGAACTTTATCATTACCCCCAACAAGAGACACAAAACCGTCGGTAATGAATGGATCATACAATCGCTCTTCACTACTCAAAACGGCCTTTTCTTTAAGGATACACTCAGCATGGTTTTTTGGAAGGTTGGTAACCTCTGAAGCTACCGAAGACACCAACAGAGCAGATTTTGGTTCAGATTTAACACGACTCAGTTTCGCTTTTAAGGTAGGACAATCTTTTTTCCAATGACCTCTCTTAAGACAATAAGCGCACTGATCGTCCTTCTCAATGGCAGATCTTAATTTCCTCACAGGCTTACTACCACCAGTCAAAAACGAACAGGATTCAACATTTTCTGAAGGATTTTCTATACGATGCCAACGATTTCTTTTAACCTCACTCTTGTGTGTCAGAACGTACTCATCAGCAAGAATGGAAGCCTCCTCTGCGGTTTTAACCTTTCTTTCGGTTATAAAAACAGCCACATCTTCAGAGAGAGTACTTTTAAACTGCTCCAACAACATCAACTCATACAGTGCCTCATAGGAATCTGCATGAGATGAGGTACACCAGCGATCAAACTGAATGCGCAAATCGCGTGCAAACTCAGAAAAAGACTGTTGACTTCCTTTACGCCAAGATCTGAATTTCTGTCGATATGCTTCAGGAACTAATTCATAGGCTTTCAACACAACTTCCTTCACTCTTGCGTAGATCTGACTGTCTGCCACACTAAGTGTAGAATAAGCCTTTTGAGCCTTACCTTGGAACACACACTGCAACAATAATGTTTGTTCACAATCTTTCCATCCCATCACTCTTGATAGGCGCTCAAATAAGACAAAGAAAGTGTCCAAATCATCATCATTAAACTTGGGCATAAGATTAAGACCTCTAGCAATGTCAAACCCCTGATAACCTGAAGTACCCATTTGTGACTGAACAACATTTGGTCGAACCTCTAGCTTACCTTCTCTAATTAACTGTAGTCTCTGTTCTTCAAGATCTAGTTTACGAAGTTCAAGTTCTTGGCTTCTTTTACTACTTTCGATTTCTAAGAGAATCAAATCTCTCTGTTGCTCATAAGTTAAAGAAGGAAATCTTTTAGGACGAACTTGTTCTTTAGGGTCAGGAACTTCAGACACACCAGGTTTCTCAGGCCTAATCATCAACACACCCAAATCTATCAAAGCGGATTTCACAACCAGTCCTATGCTTTCTTTCAGACGTTTTTCTTTAGTTGTGAGTCCAATGTCAAAGTGTGCTGCTACCTCTAATAATTGCTCTTTAGACATTTTGTCTATCTCCTCCTCAGAAGGACATTTTACAAACTCATCTAGTTCTGATGCCATTTTAACTAGTTTTGCAATCTCACTCCTCGTTAGCGATCAACAATATTAACCAAACAACACTAACTCGCATTCAAAAGAGTGCAACAAACTGGTTAAACAGCAACAAATGATCAAAAGTTTGTACTTACAAACCAAGAGCGCTAGCAAACTGAGCAGACTGTGCAATCCTAATTAGCCACGGCGTTCCTGAATACATCTCATCCGAGAGAGACGGACGAGCCCCCAATTTGTTACAGTTCGGCTCGTGACTGTAACAAAAAGGACGTACACAAATAATACGTACATAAATAGGAGTTTATTTACAGGTGGTTCTAGGGATTAACATAAAAGAATATAAGAAACTGAACACATTCAAACACCAATAAGTCTAACAAAAACCATGAGGCAGACGAAACTAAGGGTGGGGATCACAGGGGGAAAATGGTTTGGATCCCAGGGCACCTCTCACGAACCCCTTTCCTGTAACGACAAGACAAAAGAACAATAGTTCAACAATCCCACACCTTCCTGTTAGGGAACTGGCCTTTTAACTCACAAGCCTAATTAGGCCAGGTGTCCTCAATGAAACCCAATTAACAGACAAACACGGTAAGACCGTGACACACACACACTCTCTCTCTCTCTCTGTCACACACAAACACACACACACTCTCTCTCTCTCTCTCTGTCACACGGACTCACACTCTCAATTTCAATTTCGAAAGCTTTATTGGTATGACAAAAAAATAAAATACATTTTGTGTTGCCAAAGCATTAAGACAACATAGAATGAAACATATGGAACATGAACATGGAACATTTAATAAAGTCTACGTGTGAAAAAAAAAAATAATAATGATAAAATAAAAAAAATAAAAAACGAAACAGTAATATTAAAGCTAAATAAGGACAATATTATATACTCACATGTTATGTATTAGAGAAAAAAAAAGAAGAAAAAAAATCACAAAAACGCTCTCTCTCTCTCACACACACACACACACTAGTTCCGGGAATTTCAGTGCTTTTGAAACATTGCGTCTTTTAATGTTTGTTTGTGGTTTTTTATCTTGCTGTAATGAGTTTATTGGTGTGGAAATGACGCAGGTGTTCTGTTGAGTCACCCGTGAGCGCGCATCGGCGGGCACGCGCTGCGCGCGCCAGGACAGCGAGCGCGCGCTCGCTCAGTGATGGATCAGATCAGCGCAGCATCCGTCGCTTACAATCAAGATTTCACACACAAGGTAATAATTATTCATCAATCCATAAACCAAACGCTGAATGATTGTTTCTTGATATTGATATTTCTGTCTGTGTGATAAAACAGAACATGTGTTGATATATGTTCATTCATTTGCGATATTCATTTCATGCATGTGATACTGAGACTTATTTTTTATTGTTTGTTTAGGTGTTTAAGCAGTTTTTAACAATTTCAAAGCTGGCATAACGCAACATATTGTGTACACATTATTTCCCGCTGTCAGTCGCACACATTCTTACAATCTTGAAAGAGTCAGAGCCTCATTTGATAATATCTGTAATAATAGTGTCTGATTGTAAAGTGATTTGTGATTGTGGTGTGTGTTGTGATGTCTGATTGTAGAGTGATGTCTGATTGTAGAGTGATGTGTGTTGTGACGTCTGATTGTAAAGTGATTTGTGATTGTGGTGTGTGTTGTGATGTCTGATTGTAGAGTGATGTCTGATTGTAGAGTGATGTGTGTTGTGACGTCTGATTGTAAAGTGATTTGTGATTGTGGTGTGTGTTGTGATGTCTGATTGTAGAGTGATGTCTGATTGTAGAGTGATGTGTGTTGTGACGTCTGATTGTAAAGTGATTTGTGATTGTGGCGTGTGTTGTGATGTCTGATTGTAGAGTGATTTGTGATTGTAGTGTGTATCTTGATGTCTGATTGTGGTGTGTTGTCTGATTGTAGAGTAATTTGTGATTGTAGCGTGTGTTGTGATGTCCGATTGTGGCGCGTGTTGTGATGTCGGATTGTGGCGCGTGTTGTGATGTCGGATTGTGGCGCGTGTTGTGATGTCCGATTGTGGCGCGTGTTGTGATGTCCGATTGTGGCGCGTGTTGTGATGTCCGATTGTGGCGCGTGTTGTGATGTCCGATTGTGGCGTGTGTTGTGATGTCCGATTGTGGCGCGTGTTGTGATGTCCGATTGTGGCGCGTGTTGTGATGTCCGATTGTGGCGCGTGTTGTGATGTCCGATTGTGGCGCGTGTTGTGATGTCCGATTGTGGCGCGTGTTGTGATGTCCGATTGTGGCGCGTGTTGTGATGTCCGATTGTGGCGCGTGTTGTGATGTCCGATTGTGGCGCGTGTTGTGATGTCCGATTGTGGCGCGTGTTGTGATGTCCGATTGTGGCGCGTGTTGTGATGTCCGATTGTGGCGCGTGTTGTGATGTCGGATTGTGGCGCGTGTTGTGATGTCCGATTGTGGCGCGTGTTGTGATGTCCGATTGTGGCGCGTGTTGTGATGTCCGATTGTGGCGCGTGTTGTGATGTCCGATTGTGGCGCGTGTTGTGATGTCCGATTGTGGCGCGTGTTGTGATGTCCGATTGTGGCGCGTGTTGTGATGTCCGATTGTGGCGCGTGTTGTGATGTCCGATTGTGGCGCGTGTTGTGATGTCCGATTGTGGCGCGTGTTGTGATGTCCGATTGTGGCGCGTGTTGTGATGTCCGATTGTGGCGGGTGTAGTGATGTCCGATTGTAGAGTGTGTTGTGATGCCTGATTGTAGAGTGTGTTGTCATGTCTGATTGTGGAGTGTGTTGTGAAGCCTGATTGTAGAGTGTGTTGTCATGTCTGATTGTGGAGTGTGTTGTGAAGCCTGATTGTAGAGTGATTTGTCATGTCTGATTGTGTAGTGATTTGTGATTGTGGAGTGTGTTGTGATGTCCGATTGTGGCGTGTGTTGTGATGTCCGATTGTGGCGCGTGTTGTGATGTCCGATTGTGGCGCGTGTTGTGATGTCCGATTGTGGCGCGTGTTGTGATGTCCGATTGTGGCGCGTGTTGTGATGTCCGATTGTGGCGCGTGTTGTGATGTCCGATTGTGGCGCGTGTTGTGATGTCCGATTGTGGCGCGTGTTGTGATGTCCGATTGTAGCGGGTGTAGTGATGTCCGATTGTAGAGTGTGTTGTGATGCCTGATTGTAGAGTGTGTTGTCATGTCTGATTGTGGAGTGTGTTGTGAAGCCTGATTGTAGAGTGATTTGTCATGTCTGATTGTGTAGTGATTTGTGATTGTGGAGTGTGTTGTGATGTCCGATTGTGGCGCGTGTTGTGATGTCCGATTGTGGCGCGTGTTGTGATGTCCGATTGTGGCGCGTGTTGTGATGTCCGATTGTGGCGCGTGTTGTGATGTCCGATTGTGGCGCGTGTTGTGATGTCCGATTGTGGCGCGTGTTGTGATGTCCGATTGTGGCGCGTGTTGTGATGTCCGATTGTGGCGCGTGTTGTGATGTCCGATTGTGGCGCGTGTTGTGATGTCCGATTGTGGCGCGTGTTGTGATGTCCGATTGTGGCGCGTGTTGTGATGTCCGATTGTGGCGCGTGTTGTGATGTCCGATTGTGGCGCGTGTTGTGATGTCCGATTGTGGCGCGTGTTGTGATGTCCGATTGTGGCGCGTGTTGTGATGTCCGATTGTGGCGCGTGTTGTGATGTCCGATTGTGGCGCGTGTTGTGATGCCTGATTGTAGAGTGATTTGTCATGTCTGATTGTGTAGTGATTTGTGATTGTGGAATGTGTTGTGATGCCTGATTGTGTTGTGATGCCTGATTGTGTAGTGATTTGTGATTGTGGAGTGTGTTGTGATGTGTGTTGTCATGTCTGATTGTGTAGTGATTTGTGATTGTGTAGTATGTTGTGATGTGTGTTGTCATGTCTGATTGTGTAGTGATTTGTGATTGTGGAGTGTGTTGTGATGTGTGTTGTCATGTCTGATTGTGTAGTGATTTGTGATTGTGGAGTGTGTTGTGATGTGTGTTGTCATGTCTGATTGTGTAGTGATTTGTGATTGTGGAGTGTGTTGTGATGATAGTTTTAAGATGTGATTATGATATGTGAAGATGATGATTGCAGTATTTTATTCTATATGATAATAGTGTGTTGTATGTTATGATATTTCAGTGTTTTATGTATGTAATGATGGTGTGTTGTTATATGTTATGATTATAGTGTAAAGTATAGAATTTAATGCTGCAGTGGTGTATATACAACATGCACTCACTCATACACACACACACATTCACTCACTCATATACACACACACATTCTGACTCTCACACTCACTTAATGTCCGCTTGAGGCTGTTCAGTCTGTGTGTTTTTGCCTTGGGTCTCTGAATGGGTTTGTTATTCTCTGGTTACATAACTGAATAAAACCGACACAAGTCTAAATAAAGAGACACAGTCGGACTCGCGTGTTTCATTCATCCTTCCTTTTGAATCCCAATAATCGTCCTTTCACGAGAGGGAGTCTTCTGACACTCACCATAAAACTAAGACACCTGAATAAAAATCTAATTCAGCCGTTGAGTTCCAAAGCATCTGTGTTTCTTCCGCCTAATTACTTCCTGGTTGAGCGTCAGACTCTGTTGTTATGGCAACAGCACACCTTCATCAGCACCAGCATAGATGAAGACATGTCTTTAAAAACATGCATGTGTTCTGAGACCGTGATGATTGTGTGATTGCTGTTCATTTAATCTGCAATGCCATAAAACTGATCAGTATTGAATGTTTTGTTCGTCGTCTGCATGCTTTCTATCTAATACCTCTTCACCTTCACGTCTAATCAGGGGCGTCACTAGGCCCTTTTTAGGGGGGCTTCAGCCCCCCTAAACTTCTGTCCAGCCCCCCTAAAAAATATATTTGATTAATAAATTTTTGATCGCTTCAGTCCCCTTTAAACTCATTTGAAACGGCGGCAAGCTGCGTCAAGTTTCGGCTCCTCCCCTTATCTGAGTCTGCTTGGTTTTAGCGCATTTTTCAATCTGCAGGGGCGCCGAGCAGAGTGAACATCAAGGTGTGTGTCGTGTGTGCGTGCATTTATTGATAGATTGCTAATGCTATGGTATTACACCTGTATCGGTGCAGTTTTTTGTCATAAATGCATTGCAATTATGCAGTACATAATGTAATCATGGAATAGTGCAGGGGTGGCCAACCCGCGGCTCGCGAGCTGCATGCGGCTCTTTGACTGCTCTTTTGCGGCTCTCATCCGGCCCGCGGAGACCTTTTTGTCTACGGAAAAAATACCATAAATTTACATGTATCCTGCCAAGATCAGCCGCCGCTCACGTGGACATGATGTTTTTACCGAATTCAAATAGAGGCGCGCCTTTCGAGAGTGGGAACGAGATGTTTAATGAAATGCATTTGGGAACTCCTCCCCTTCACGTCATTTCTGAAACCTTATGGATAACAGCAGTTGACAACTGGCCAATCGTAGCGCGATGCAGATCTGGCTGCCAGACGGTATAAATATAATTTCCTTCATACTTCTCTAAACGGAATATGATAAAATAACAGAGGTTACGATAGTAACCGGAGACGTTTTCCAACCGATCACTACATTACCAAACCGTTGCTTACTTTTTATACTTCCGGTCACCGTCAATGAGATGATATACCGTTTTTTCCCGCATATATAATTCACAGACGCATTCTCTCTGTATGCTCATATAGTTCGCGGGTGTCTTAAGTGAAATGTATAAAGTTTTTATTTATAAACATATAAAATGTGTGATATATGTGCGAGACCTTTCTAATGTCAAAACCCCATCAACAAATGCGAATTCAACTTTTTATGCGGCTCTCCGCAGTCATGAGCTTTATTTTGTGGCTCATCATGCTGAACAGGTTGGCCACCCCTGGAATAATGGATTGCAGTAAGGTTAGTAGCATACCACCCTACCCTAATAGTCAAATAATATTTTTTTAATCATACCCTTATTGGGGGCTGAGCCCCCCTAAAATCAAAATCCTAGAATCCTAGAAAACTGGGATTTAAATCTTAGAAATAAACTTTAGGATTTGGGGGGAAAAACATGCATGTGATGCTTGTAAAATCCCACTGTCTCCTCGTTTCCTAGACCATCCTGGTGGGAGACAGCGGAGTGGGAAAGACATCTCTACTGGTGCAGTTTGATCAGGGGAAATTTATCCCGGGATCTTTTTCTGCCACAGTGGGAATCGGATTTACGGTAATCAATCACATCATTCACACTCATAGACGCTTTTATCATCGCATTCAAGATCGCACCAGTTCTTGCATTCCCTGGGAATCGAACCCATGACCTTGATGTTGCAAGCGCCGCTCTCTCTACTGATTGAGCTACAATCATTACTCTCAATAATGAAGCTTAACCAGGATTGTAGATGCAATGATTCACTTTCTCTCGTCAGAATAAAGTTCTCTCAGTGGACGAGCTGAAGGTGAAGCTGCAGGTGAGCGACGCTCGTTCATGAGCTTCATTAACAAATGCCTTGATGATGATGATTAAACGGGCGGTGTTTCTGTCTCAGATCTGGGACACGGCGGGACAGGAGAGATTTCGCAGCGTCACACACGCGTATTACAGAGACGCTCAGGGTGAGAATCATCACTCCATACACTACATTCATCCTGCAATCCGTGACCGCTGTGTCCGTTCTCTCTCCCAGCGCTGCTCCTGCTCTATGACATCACCAGCAAGTCGTCCTTCGACAACACGAGGGTACGAGCACTGCACACACACACACACACACACATACATCAGTGTCAGACGGTAGTGTGATTGGCTGGTGTTTGTTGTAGGCGTGGCTTACGGAGATCCATGAATATGCACAGGATGATGTCGTCATCATGTTGCTGGGAAACAAGGTGAGCGGAGCTGAGCTTTGAGTGCGTGTGATGATGGGAGTGTAACTGCGCGCGCGTGTGATGATGAGAGTGTAACTGTGCGTGTGTGTCTGCAGTCGGACATGTCCAGCGCCAGAGTGATCCGACGGGAAGACGGGGAGAAGCTCGCCAGAGTGAGTCTCATCCCACAGTCAGAGAAACATCTCCGTGGAAAGTAATACAATCTTGGAAAAGGCTGTCTGTTTTTCTTAATTATGCTCTACCGATAAATATAAAATATTAGTTGTTTATCATGAATTATTTATTTATATATTGGTTATATATTATGTATTTATTTATTTACCTGTAGAGCATAATTATATAGTATAAGTATTGTAAATGGGTTTAATAGTACATCATATTTAAGTATTTAAATTATATATTAATATATTACTAAATATATTAAATATACTATATACTAAATATACTAAATATATTTAATATATTACTAAAATATATTAAAAATTTTAGTTTTTTAATTAATCTGCACTGGCAAGTTTTTATTTATCCATTTGAAAAAAAATTACTATTATTGTATTACTTTCCATATTTTATATATATATATATATATATATATATATATATATATATATATATATATACATTTTATCTAAAAATTTGCATTACTTTTATTGAATTGTATGTATGTAAAAAACATTTATTAATTTACTCTATAGATTGCTCTTTTCTAGACTAAAGCTGGTTCATGTTTCTAGTTCACAATGATTCAGTTCAAGCCAAACATTAAGCGCTTCATTGGCATTTAAAGCCCTTTAAACGTGGTTTTATTAGGAGTATGGGGTCATTTTCCTGGAGACCAGCGCCAAGACCGGACTCAACGTGGACGAGGCCTTCATGACGGTGGCAAAGTGAGTTTATTCCATCATTCCTACAGAATCTGAACGTGTGCCGCATCCATGGAAATGCTGCAGGAAGTGTGTGATTCCGCAGGGAACTGGTGAGACGCTCCGTCCAGCTGCCCGTCCAGCCCAGGTTTCAGCTTCATGACGTGATGGAGCCGGAGCCGGAGGCGTCAGGATGCTGCGGGTTCAACTAGAGGAGAGGTCAGAGGTCAGAGATGGTCAGAGGCGCTTCTGATCACAGCCAGCAGATGGCGCTGTGGTGCGCGGGGAGGTCAGGTTTGGTTTGGCTCTGAAAGACATCATATATCCGTGATGGAAACCAGTTGTACAAAGTAAATAACATGTTTTGAACGACCCAGTGAAGAACCGCCTGCTGTAACCGCACACAGTCGGAGGCTGAAAGTAGTTTGTGATAAAGAGGATCTGTTTCCCAAACTCTTCCTGTCGTGTTTGTTCCACTAGATCAGGTTTTCCTGCTTGAATGTTGATTATTTTCCCATATTCTCGTCTCTTCCCAGTCTGTCAGAAACGCTCTGTTTAGTTCCTGTCTCTATGAAGCTCCTCCTTCTGAAAGCACACTGTGCTCTGATTGGTCGGCTGGATCGGTGTGCTGTGATTGGTCGAGAGCTTCCAATGTGGAGAAATCAATTATGCTCACAAAAAAGTAAAGTGAATAAAAAACGTAAAGACCTGAGATCGGATCCACCTTTTGCTGAACTCACATATCAGATTGGAAAGCCATTTATTTCTAATAAATATGAATATAATATGTATAAAGTGGAATTTGAGTGTCAAAAGGTTATTTAAAGGCACAATATGTGCAGTTTTTAGTTTAAAATATCCCCAAATCACTAGAACTGGACGGGTGTACTCCTATAATCCCAAACGTTTCCAACAATGTTTAACCTTGTGACATCACTTCCTCCTTTCCCTCAATTTGACACTTTCATAGAAACCCTGGAATCACCAAAGACTATATATTATACAAGACTATATACTATATAAGTTATATATTATGTTTTATTAGAGCAAGAGTTCGGATGCATTTGGCAACAGAAAACTGATCCTTATAATCCTCAACACTGTTAGTTTATTGAATGTGTTCTTCGAGATCTCAAATGAACTGCATGTCATTTATCAACACAAGTCATCCAGTTCTTAATAACCTCATATTCTAATATTGATATAGTCTCAAGCAACATGTGTTTCGTATGAAAAGCAGGTCCTGTTTCACGAGAGCGCTGGTAATATTTAAATATTATATGCTGTTTATGTGCTACTTATGATTGACTGTTAATGGAGGAAGAAGAAGCTTCCCGCCAGAGGAATGAACCGGCTGAACTTTGACCTTCTGGTTACGTCACCGCTCAAAACAAAGTCTTACGGTAAATAGATGCGTGTTGCTTAATCTCCGTACGGTCAGTGTTTCTCTGTCTGTTTACATTACGCTGAACAACTGCAGGTGTTTCTAATGCTGCGTCTCAATATCAGGAGAATATTATGCACCAATATTGCAAATATGAAGAAAATATGCATTTTTCCTGTTTTGCTGTACAGTGATTGAATTAAGCAGAGTTTGCATTGAATTGATATTATTAATGAATTACATATTTACGAGAATATATGCATTGGCTGTTTGTGATGGTGTTTCCCTGCCTGTGTGTTTATATCAGGTTTTAATATGAAATGCTATTTTTATTGCATCTGTTTTCCTGAAATCAAACACTTTGCACAGATTTGTGTCAGACGTCCTCAGGACTTTTCCTGTGTTTTGAACATGTGACTTGCTTTATAAAAAGACCGGCTGTGTAAATCTATTCCTCACAGATGTGCTTTCTTATAAAATTATGTTTTATAAATTCAGCTTGATTGTTTCATTCACACCATCATGTGACCATTTTAAAGAGAAATTGAACAAATAGAGATAAAATAGTGAATGTGGGTTATTTTAACATTTATATTGATCTTTTGAGATTTTAAAAAACTTGAAAGGAAGAATAAATGTGTTATTGTGGAACCTGTAAAATCTTTTTTGGATCTTATTCTATCAAAATAAATTGATTAATATTATCCCTTTAAAAATGTCTAACACTCTACCAATACATTTAAATGGGAAAGTAAATAATTAAAGAAGTGTTGCTAATTTACATAATACGGTTTCGGGTGTGCAGTTCTTGCTTTCACCGCTTGGTGGCGCCAAAGTCATATTTCAGATTCATTCACCAAACCCAGTTTTTATGATCTCAATTGAGTTCTTTCATAGAAAACCTGCTTCCATATGTAGAAAAACATCATTGTATTGCATTGTCTCGTTAATCCCCTGAATGGTTATTAGATGATCATTATTGATTTCCTCTGAAATGCGTCCGCCGTGAGTGTGTTGGCGAGGCAGAGCCGCTGTTGTTGTTGTTGTTGTGATTCTTCTGCTCATCCGATGAAGTTCCTCGGACTGTCGCGTGAACAATAGTGTTTCCTCACAGCGGCGGGTCATGATGTCTCACATCTGTAACGGATATGAGTGTGAAGAGCAGGAACAGCAGCAGAACGGAGAGCATTGTGTCTTTCTGCTGACTCTCATCTCTCAGGTCAATGATCTCATGCACACACACACACACACACACACACACTAACCACACACATGCACTCCCACACACATGCACTCACAAACACGCACGCACTCACTCACACACACACACACTAACCACACACATGCACTCCCACACACATGCACTCACAAACACGCACGCACTCACTCACACACACACACACTAACCACACACATGCACTCACACACACATGCACTCACAAACACACACATACTCTCTCACACACTCTAAAACAGACACATACACTCTTTCTCTCTCTCACACATGCAACACTCACACACACACTCACTCTCTCATACACTCACTCACTTTCACACACACTCTCATACACTCACTCACTTTCACACACACTCTCATACACTCACTCACTTTCACACACACACTCACTCTCACACACATACACTCTCACACACACTCTCACTCACTCTCACACACACTCACTCTCACACACACTCACACTCACTCACACACATACACACTCACTCTCACACACATACACTCACAGATACACTCTCACACACATACTCTCACATACTCTCACACTCACTCTCACACACATACACTCTCACACACATTCACTCTCACACACACATACACTCTCACACACATACACTCTCTCACACACATACACTCTCACACACACATACACTCTCACACACATTCACTCTCACACACACATACACTCTCACACACATACACTCACTCTCACTCACTCACTCTCACACACATACACTCTCACACTCACTCTCACACACATTCACTCTCACACACATACACTCTCACACTCACTCTCACACACATACACTCTCACACTCACTCTCACACACATTCACTCTCACACACATTCACTCTCACACACATTCACTCTCACACACACATACACTCTCACACACATACACTCACTCTCACTCACTCACTCTCACACACATACACTCTCACTCACTCTCACACACATACACACTGTCTCACTCTCACACACACACACACTCTCACTCTCACACACACACTCTCTCTTTCTCACTCACTCTCACACACATACACACTGTCTCACTCTCTCACACACACACACTCTCACTCTCACACACACACTCTCTCTTTCTCACACACTCTCACACACATACTCTCACACATACACTCTCACACTCACTCCTACTCACTCTCACACACACACACACTCTCACACACACACTCTCTCTTTCTCACACACTCTCACACACATACTCTCACACATACACTCTCACACTCACTCCTACTCACTCTCACACACACACACACTCTCACACACACACTCTCTCTTTCTCACACACTCTCACACTCACTCCTACTCACTCTCACACTCACTCCTACTCACTCTCTCACACACACACACTCTCACTCTCACACACACACTCTCTCTTTCTCACACACATACTCTCACACACACACACACACACTATCTCTTTCTCTCTCTCACACACGTACACACAGTCTCGCGCACGCACACTCACTCTCACACTCACTCCTACTCACTCTCACACACACACTCTCTCTTTCTCACACACACACACACTCTCACTCTCACACACACACTCTCTCTTTCTCACACACTCTCACACACATACACTCTCACTCTCACACACACACTCTCTCTTTCTCACTCACTCTCACACACATACACACTGTCTCACTCTCACACACACACACACTCTCACTCTCACACACACACTCTCTCTTTCTCACACACTCTCACACACATACTCTCACACATACACTCTCACACTCACTCCTACTCACTCACACACACACACACTCTCACACTCACTCCTACTCACTCTCACACTCACTCCTACTCACTCTCTCACACACACACACTCTCACTCTCACACACACACTCTCTCTTTCTCACACACACTATCTCTTTCTCTCTCTCACACACGTACACACAGTCTCGCGCACGCACACTCACTCTCACACTCACTCCTACTCACTCTCACACACTCTCTCTTTCTCACACACACACACTCTCTCACTCTATACATGCGCACATGAATCATAATGTGGTATTTGACTCTAATAATGCTTCAGTGTTTGATGAGTGTGAGTGTGTCGCTCGTTCACTGACCGTCACGGTCACTCTGTCATTCTCTCCACTTCCTGTCTGACTTTTACTGCTTCCTGTGTCAGAGCATCATCTCTCTCAACGCATCCGCTGTCCTGAACTCTGACTAATCTCAGTGCCGGGTTATTTTTATTGCTGCTCTTGTTACACCTTTACAAACGGTGATGATGATGAAAGAACACAATGCTGCTGCTTTCAGCTTCACACTTGCTGCGACTCAGCCGATCAATCGCTGGCCGTCAGGGAATCGATCCGTTGCGAGCTCGTCTCAGATCTGAGGGGATCACAGGCGCTTGTGTGTCTGTCAGCGGCTGAAGGATGAACGTGTGTTTGCTCTGCGTTTATTCTGGAGTTAACTGTGTTCTTTGTCAATCCTCTGATTAGATTAGTGGGTGTGATGAAGTTGGCTCGTTTGCTCATCAGGATCAATAGTTCACCTTTGAAACTCGGCATACATGTGAAAGAATAGCTTATCATGCTGGAAAACCTCACGATGTGTTTAGCTAATGCCCTAATTTGAGCTCAAGCGCAGAGTTCTGGCGACGGACGGGCCTCGACCTTGAGATGCTTCCCTGCCGTCTGAACTCAAGTACTGGAGCACAAGAGCACACACACACTCTCACACTGACACACACTCACTCAAACACTGACACACACTAACACACACACACTGACACACTCACACACAGATGCATGCTGACACACATACACACTGACACAAACTCACTCACACACACTGACACACTCACACACAGATGCATGCTGACACACATACACACTGACACACACACACTGACACAAACTCACTCACACATACTGACACACTCACACACACTGACACAAACTCACTCACACACACTGACACACTCACACACAGATGCATGCTGACACACATACACACTGACACACACACACTCTCACACTGACACACACTCACTCAAACACTGACACACACTAACACACACACACTGACACACTCACACACAGATGCATGCTGACACACATACACACTGACACACACACACTGACACAAACTCACTCACACATACTGACACACTCACACACACACACACACACACACTGACACAAACTCACTCACTCACACACACTGACACACACTAACACACACACACTGACACACTCACACACAGATGCATGCTGACACACATACACACTGACACAAACTCACTCACTCACACACACTGACACACTCACACACAGATGCATGCTAACACACATACACACTGACACACACACACTGACACAAACTCACTCACTCACACATACTGACACAAACTCACTCACTCACACATACTGACACTCTCACACACACACACACACACACACTGACACACTCACACACAGATGCATGCTGACACACATACACACTGACACACACACACTGACACAAACTCACTCACTCACACATACTGACACTCTCACACACACACACACTGACGGACTCGCTGACAGACACTAACACACACATGGACACACACACACTGACACACACACTGACATAGACTCACACACACACACACACAATAGCACAAGCACACACACACACGTATACATGTGATATAGATACACACACACAAAATATGCATGCTAGCAACAAGGTCTTGATTTCCAGAGAAAGCATGAACTGATAAAAATAACTTTCAAATCAAATTAACTTGAATAAAATCATCTGCCAAACACACGAATGAAATTTACACATGTATCCGCGTCGTGTTTCGGCTGATGTGATTGCAGTGCCGTATCTGTGACCAAAACCAGCCCGCCTTCATTATGGGATGTGGGCTGCAACAATACTGATAAACTCTGCTATCTGCTAATAAAGATTGAGTGATTCCGCAGAAATCACTTCATTGCATTTCTTACTTAAATTCACAAAATATATTTTTACCATGGATGATAAAGACTTTTGTGTTTGTAAACTAATGTACTTTATTGCAAGACATCTAAAATATATATTTTAAAATACTTTTAATTGAAGTTAAACTTCAGCTTTCATTTCTGCTGTAAGTAACATTGAATTAAACATACAGTAATACAGTAATAACGGATATGAGCATAATCCGTTCCAGGACGAGCTCGTAACTCGAGTTGCTCGTATCTCAAATCATTTTTTCCCATAAGAAATAACAGGAAAAAAATTAATCCGTTCCGGCCCTTTAAAAAACTCCTTATTAGTGCTAATAACAATGGAAAAAACATGTTTTTAATTGCTATAGAGACACACACACACACAATTATAGTATATAAGGATTCCTGTGATATAAAATAAAATGTGGTTTTTATTATGAGTTCTTGCCTTTGAGACACACGATACAGTAGCAGCTAATGATGACAGGAGGAGGAGGAGGAGGAGGAGGAAGAGGAGGAGGAGGAGGAAGGGATAACGTAGATAATGCAAACTCATTACAGAAGTGTAGTGTTTGTTCCCGTGTTGTGTGTTGGATAGACTCAGAAGCTCATATGTATTATTATTGAACACTCATAACTCGTGCTGCTCCCAGCTTAATACTGGGGAATCACTCGTTGCCCCCGGTAACCCCCGCTGTAAAACCAAGCTGCCTCTAGTGGAGATCATATGCAATTACCCATAAATGAGGAGCTTGAGCTGCTGCGAGTGCTGAACACCTCTAGCGTCTGGAAGCTGCTCGTATCTCAAATACTTACTCGTATCTCAAAGCAAAATGTTTAAGCTTGCTCATATCTCGGAATCCTCAACCGAGCATTAGTCTATCAGACATACAGGCCTTGATTGGACTTTTACATTCATTTTTCGGGAGGGGAGGGGCCCCTTTTCAAAATTTGCCTAGGGCCCCGTATTTGCTCTGTCCGCCACTGCATACGGGCACACGGTTTCTCCTATCACTGCTACGCCGATCACACACAGCTCTACCTGTCATTTCAACCAGACAATCCCACAGTATCTGCACGAATCACACGCTGCCTGATGCACATAATGCAAGCTCCGGTTTTAATTGCTCAGATCAAACACAGGCTTATTCTCACACTTCCAGACGCTACTTCAAATCAACCAGAAACCTTCGATACAGAAACATTTCCGTTCACCGTTTCTCCCGGCCCTCATCCGGAACGCAGAATCCGGAAAACAGCTGGAAACTCATCTCTAAAAAACTCATGGTTTCACTTTCTGTTAATCCCTCCCTTTTCGATCTTATTCTACTCTAAGCAATGTCTGTAAGTTGCTTTAGATAAAAGCGTCTACTAAATTAATAAATGTAAATGTAATTGTTTCAAAATGTTCCCGAGGAACTCCAGACATGTTTTAAATACATCGTTTCAACTCCTTAAGCAAATCTGCTTACAATTACATCGTTCTGATTGGTTCCCGCTGGCAGCCAATGAGCTCATCAAATTCCTGCATATTGTTAGCAGTGGTTTCAGAACCCCTCCTCCTTCCCCAGCTCCACCTGCATAGATCCGCTATATAGATGCTCTTTTCTTTTCATTTACACTCACACTCATGCATTCATCAGCTGCTTTTATCATCGCATTCAAGAAACACATTGACGTTCTAATCAGTTCTTGCTTTCCCTGCGAATCGAACCCATGACCTTGATGTTGCAAGCGCTGCTCTCTATTATTTGCGACACAGGAAAGCTTATAATTGAATGCATGTTGCATCAGTGTTTGATTAGAGGATTTAAACATGTCCGATTGTCTGTTCTGCTTTTCGGTGTGGTCTCATTGTGTCATTATGCACTCATATCCACACACACACACACACACACACACACACAGAGACAGGCAGACAGATCACTTCTCTGAACGCTCTCTATTTGAGTGAGCAGTGCTGTGCCTCCCGTCCGTTTTGAAATGACCCTGTCTTGGCTGAACGCTCACGGCTCATTTAGAAAGCAGAAGTGAAACGCACCCCTCTTTCCAAATCCCTCACACTCTGCAGAAACCTGCGCTCCAACACGACCAACAGACAAAGCTGTCGTCTTCTGATAGAGCGTGTTTTCGTACAGACAGACATATGCGGCGGCTGATAGCAGCTCCTGTGGGTGTTCTCCTCCGATGCATCTCTCTCTCTCTCTCTCTCTCTCTTCTGCAATCTGATCACACAAAGCGAAGCCCTAAACAAACTACGACTGAAAGGAAGTGATAAACAGCGTTTCCTGTTGAGCTGCCTATGATAACAGGCCTCGCGGACGGCAGTATGAGTCAAGGTTCTTCAAATGAAAGAGACTTTTTTCCTTCGCCACAACAATAGCGTCGGTCGAACCGCTCGGCTGAGGTCAGAGGTCACGCTGGAAACAATAAAAACACACTCGCCGTTCCTGACGCCGAACATTCCTGCGGGAAAACCAAAACGAGAGTGCAATACACAAAACCACTCGTCCTCTCTGTCCAGCGAAACCCTGGAGTGCCGTCACACACACACACACACATCTGAGCTGAGTACAGTGAGCTTCACCACGTGTGTTCAGTGTGTGTGTGTGTATATGTGTGTGTTCAGTGTGTATGTGTGTGTGTTCAGACACCGTGATCAGGAGTAACAATCCAGAA
>JAWRVZ010000571.1:110000-130000 GCA_037043235.1 Rhodeus uyekii
TCCTTCAAAAGTGGAAAACCAATGCGTTTTATGCAGTATGTTCTCCAGTCCAGTGTTTCGTTTAGCTTTTTTAAATTATATTTATAATTTTGGAACATTATAATACAGCATATGCTTTATTTTAATTACTTAATTAATATTATTAAAATAGTCTACACTTTAAAAAAGAATTACTCCCAAATTAGGCTGAAATTACGGAGAAACGCAAGCGTTGGTCAAACATGTGACTGAACCCAGTGTGAACTTTGACCCGGTTCCTCTGACCCGGCGCGATCTCAGAGTTTCTCACCTGTTTCAAGCGCCTCCACTTCGCCCGGCGGTTCTGGAACCAAGTCTTGACCTGCAGGAGGAGAAGAAGAAGATGAAGCAGAACTCACAACATGGGACTGTGAATAAATTACAGTCATTACCATTGTGTATAAAATGAACTATATATGTAAATACATTTTTCTACTTTGTTTTGTTTTGTTTTAATTTTCTAAACTGTTACTGTTTAGTTTTCCCGTTGCATGAGTGCAGTTAAAGATATTTCCCTGTGGATGATGTAATGCCTTACAGACCATGTATGTGTGTGTGAGTGAGAATGTGTGTGTGAGTGAGTGTATGATGGGGTGTGTGTGTGTGAGTGAGTGTGTGTGTGTGTGTGTGAGAGAGAGAGAGAGAGAGAGAGTGTGTGAGAGAGAGAGTGAGTGATGGAGTGTGTGTGTGTGTGTGTGTGCGGCAGATCTCACCTGTCTCTCGCTCAGCTGCAGCATCTTGGCGAGTCTCTTCCTCTCAGGAGGCGACAGGTATTTCTGCGTCTCGAACTTCTTCTCCAGCTCGATGGTCTGGTCGTTGGAGAACCGAACCTGTCCGCCTTTCCTCTTGTGCAGAGGCCGCTGGATGAAGGGCGTCCAGAGCAGCGGCTTCCCTGCGACACACACACACGAGCGTGAACATCTGCACACCTTCACACTGATTCTCGGACCCTGAACATCCGCCACGAGCTGCAGTTTATGAGCAGAAGGATTGTGGCAAAATATCCGTCAATGTGTTTCCTGTTGGTTAATCTGGTGAACATCCGTCCATCCCTCACAAACACGCGGGAAACTGCGAATATCAAACCTCTTTATTTCTCTGCGAATCCCTCCGTTTCATCAGTTTCTGTCAATTAGATATATTACAGAAAAAACACGGCTATATCAAACATAAAACGTTTATTAATCTAATAAAAAGATATGTGCATTGATACAAAGTCGATAAAAAGATCTCAATTCGATTTTAAAAACATATTTTGCAGATCGGCGTGTTAAACATTTATATAGATCAAATGTAATTTGCAATAATACAGAGATCAATGAAATGATGCCCGATTTTAAGGTGTTTGTTTTGGTGGGAAAAAACGACTCGATTTTATTTATTCCAGAGTTTCTCGAAATTAATACAAATATTTTCTTGATCGGTCATTAAAAGCGATGAAAGCGAGTAATCAACTAATATATTTAAAGCATCAATTAAACGGGAATATAGTGATACGCATTTGATCATTTTATTTAAAATGTATGCATATGCTAAACGTGTTTACATATCAATAAAATCACATTTGCAACAACAAGAAAGAAAAAAAGTAATTCGGTTTTATTCATTGAGTTTCTCGAAATTCATACAAATATTTTCTTGATTATTCACTAAATTCAAAATGATATACATTTATATATAATTTTATGTAAATGTATTTATATGTTAAACATGCTTATATATGTATAAAATCATATTTGCAAATATTAATAAATAAATGAATTAGACAATTCGAAAAATTCGATTTTATTTATTTGAATTTGAGTTTCTCGAAATGCATAAAAATATGTTCCTGACCAGTGACTAAATTTGAAATGATATACCATTTGATTTAAATATATTTATATGTTTAACATACTTATATATGCCTAAAATAATATTTGCAATAAAAATAATTAAATGAATTGGACATTTGTTTTGGTGGGAAAAATCCGACTTTATTTATTTGAATGAGTTTCTCGAAATGCATAAAAATATTTTCTTGACCAGAGACTAAATTTGAAGTGATAAATTAATATTGACTGATGAAAATATCTCAGGTTTGTTTGCGCTTTTGTTTCAGTTGAAAGCTGTTGTTTTTTGGTTTTAGCTGTTAAAAAGGTTCAGCCCATTGAAAGGAAACGAACAATCTGTAAAAAAAACGGATCCCGGCTATCAGAAGTCGAGTGTTTCCTGAATATGTGTGTATTGAGGATGTGGATAAAATAATCAGCAGCGCGCACGAGTTGAGCTCCAGGAAAACACTCACAGCTTCTGAAAGCGCGTTCCTCCTATCGAGAACTCAAGACTTCCGGACAGAACGGAAAGAGTCAGAGTTTACAGAACACAGGCAGTTCGAGCCCGACCTCATCACCTGAGGAAGCAGTGGAGTCTTCCTCACACACACACACACACACACAGAGAGAGAGAGAGAGAGAGAGAGAGTGCACGAAAGAGACACACAAGCACACACACAGAGACACACACACACACAGTCACACAATCACACACACAGAGAGAGAGAGAGACACAATCACACAGAGAGAGAGAAACACACTCACTCACACACAGAGACAAAATCACAAACAGAGAGACACACACACTCACTCACACACACATACAAAGAGAGAGAGAAACACACACAGAGAGACTAACACACTCACTCTCACACACACACACACACACACACACACACACACACACACACACTCACTCACACACACACACACACACACACACACACACACACACACACACACACACACACACACACACACACACACACAGAGAGAGAGAGGCTAACACACTCGCTCACACACACACACACACACACACACACACACACACACACACTCATGTTTGGGATCAGGGTCACATTAATGCGCTTTGAACTGCAGTTTCGAAATCAAGAAGCGCTTCCTCTTCGGGTCAGTCTGGTGGATATTATTAACCGCACGCGCTGTTGGTAAACACACCTCATGAAGACCAGCTCTGACTCTGAGTGTGTGTGTGTGTGTGTGTGTGTGTGGGCATGAACTGTAACTGGTGTGGGTGTTCATGCCCGCAAGAGAAAGAACGGTGTCAAAACACCCTTAAAAATAAATCTTTACGCACTGAATGCATTTCTGTCTCCAAACGGACCAGCGGCCGCTGCTAAAGACCTGCGCGTTCAACGCTCAACGCTCGCGCTGTCAGATCGCAGGACCTGATCAATAACACACTCCCAGCACCTACAGAAAGGATTGAGTCTCTCACCCAGCGGGTCGTGGCGGATCAGCGCGTGCGTAAAGTCTCCCACGGCGCGCTGGAACGGGTAGATGGACGCGTAGGAGAGCGCGTGCGGGGACAGCACCGGGTGCACCGGCGTGGGCTCGTAGATCGGGGTCCGGTAAGACGGGATCAGGCTGGTGAAGGACGAGTTTGGAGACGGGAGGGTCGGCGGCGGCGCCGCGAGTGCCCCGGGCGCGGACGCGTTTCTGCCCAGGATGTCCTCGATGTAGAAGGGCGTCGGGTGAACCGGCTGCGCGGGCGTCGGTGCGTACAGGGACGCGTGCGGGTGCTGGAACTGCATAGCTGCGGATCTCGTGCTCGGTGGACGGGTGTCAGTGCGCGTGCACTCCTGCTTCCATGCGGTCTGTCGGGTCGCGGCGCGCGCGGCGGGAGGTCACTGGAGGAGGCGGTGATGAGGGAGGAGAGTAACGGGTCAGACTTCCTGCAGGTACACGAGCTCTGATTGGCTCTCGGAGAAGAATGAGATGGACGGGGAAAGTCAGGATGCACCTGGAAGTAACGCGCAGGGTTCGGGTGACGCGTCGCGAGCAACGCGCGTTACACAATCACATCACGAGTAAAGCAACGAGATTCACTCGCATTTTATTCATGGCACACGAGCGAGAGGCTCGCCGTTTCATTTGACCATATGGTCATTATATCTCACACAGGAAAAATAATTTTAAGTAAAATAAAATAAAAGTGGTGCCATTCAGACTCTCTTGTCTGTTGATGGATTAGAGATGAAGACAAAAAATCATTCTAATTGATTTATATATTGTATCAGACTTTATTTTCGTTCTGATTTAATATTTTTACGTGCAAATTTGTGAATTCCTGAAATTAAATCTCAAAATTTTAACAAAAAAACGTACTGACAAGTAATAAAACAGAATATTATCTTATATTTATTTAATGTGCTTAATACATGTAGGACCAAACCTGCGGAAATTGAAAATAGATAGATAGATAGATAGATAGATAGATAGATAGATAGATAGATAGATAGATAGGTAAATAAATAAATGCATACGTGTAATAATAAGGAAACAAATAAAGGAATAAACAAAACGTATTATTCATTTTTAATAAAACAATCCTGCATTTATTTTTGTATTAATTTCCTGTTCATTTATTATGTTCAGTATGTATTTTTCTACTTACATTTTTCTTACTTTTATGCATTTATACTGTTATTTATTTTTGCGTGCATTAATTTTAATAGTAATTTTATGCATGTTTTCATTTATTTGTATAATTATGTGTTTATTTATACATTCATTTATTTTTATAATTATTTTTGTATGTATGCGTTAATTATTTTTTATAATAATTTATGCTTGCATTTATTTTATAATATTTATTTGGCTTCATTTATTTAATAGTTAATAATTTATGCATCAATTTATTTTTATAATTATTTGTCTATGCATTAATTTATTCTGTATAATAATTAATTTATGCATTAATTTATTTGATAATATTTATGCATGCCTTCATTTATTTTTAGAATTATTTGTCTATGCATTATTTTATTTTTTATAATAATTTATAAATGTGTTTATTTATATTTATTATTATTTATGTATGCATTTTTTTATAATAATTTATTTATGAATTAATTTATTTTATCATATTTATGTATGTCTTCATTTATTTTATAATTATTAATTTATGCATTAATTAATTTGTATAATTATTTGTGCATGGGTTCATTTATTTCTATAATTATTCATGTTTGGGTTAATTTATTTTCATAATTATTTGTGTGTGTTTATTCAGTGCATCAATCAACATCAATGACTGGCAGAACCCAGCTATCAGCTGCTCTCAGATCAATCTTTATTAAAGTGATGTCAGTCAGTTTCTAAGAGATTAATTTCTTTCCTCACTGTGATAATTGATTATAACTGATCTGAGAGAAAACAAGGATCCTCAGCAGAACTCTTTATTTCATCATTTACAGTCGTTTGATGAGAGAACAATAATCCTGATCACTTTATCATAGTCTAAGCACTATTGAAGAAGAAACAGATCATCATCTCCCTCCAGTGCAGACGCTCAGGCTCAGAGGTCAGAGGTCAGGGCTGTCAGTGCGGCAGGGCTAAGCGGTGCGCTGTCTCCCTCTGCTGGACGAGTAGTGTAATCGCAGATCATGCTGCTGTGACGTCACGCTCCAAAACTACACAATAAAAGTCCTTCAGTGAAAATTAAAAAATTATTTGATTTAGAGCCATCGTACCTGAAAAATTAGCAGCACTAATTTACTTTTTTTAAATTAATTATTTAAATTATTCACTACGACGCAAGACAGGAAACTCCGAAAGGCAGTAAAAAAAGATATGTAAAATAGTAAATATTAAATATTTAGGTTTTGTACTGGAATATTAATAACTTTCAATAATGTGTGAATATGATATTTGCCCGTCGTCCGTTTAAAATAACTGTTAAAGCATATCTTGTAAGAAATCGGAGATTTAAAGAGCGCTGAAACGGGTGTCGCCTCGTATTATGTCCCCTCAACAGCAGCGCGTGTGTTACACTGATCAGCGTCCGGCCCTGACTCTCGTCTCTGGTTGGTGAGCAGCGGGTTCCTCCCCCAGTCGCCATGTATCGTTCCGCTCAGAAACTGCAGCGCTTAATCGCGGATCCGTCGACGCGCTGCGCCGCGCAGAGACCCGTGACCGCCCGCAACGCCCCGCACACCCCGCACGCGCCGCTCAGGATGGTAAAACCCCCGTTTTTCTCGGCGTTTGCTTGGATGTGATCGTGACCTTCATGTTCACCTCTGTCTATAATTCATAAATGTTTTTCATAAGCTTATAAACGCGTGTTTGTTCCTGAGGACCATCTGCATTACTTTCTGCTCATTAATGATGACAATCATAATCATAAATGTCAGGTAATGATGTTCCTCCTCCTCTTCTTCTTCTTCCTCCAGGCCAGTTCAGAATCCTTCAGGATTGAGCGGGATTCGTTCGGAGAGCTCAAAGTTCCTTCTGATAAATATTATGGAGCTCAAACTGTCAGATCAACCATGAACTTCAGGATCGGAGGAGCAACGGAGAGAATGCCTGTGAGACTCACATATCATCATCATCATCATCATCATCATCATCGTTGTTGTTGTTTGTGGTCTTTGTGTGGGAACATGTGAGTGAGTTTGTAATTTTCCTGCAGATCCAGGTGATTAAAGCCTTTGGGATCCTGAAGAAAGCGGCAGCAGAAGTGAATAAAGATTACGGTCTGAACCCCAAGATTGCAGACGCCATCATGAACGCCGCAGACGAGGTTCAACACTCACACACACACACACACACACACACTCACACTCCCATCTCTATTTACTGAAGCATTGATGCTGATCTAACGGGATGTTTCCAGGTGGCTGCTGGGAAACTGGACGATCATTTCCCGCTGGTGGTTTGGCAAACAGGATCCGGAACTCAGACGAACATGAACGTCAATGAGGTCATCAGTAACCGAGCCATCGAGATGCTGGGAGGAAAACTGGGCAGCAAAGATCCCGTTCATCCCAACGACCACGTCAACAAGAGCCAGGTACACACACACCAACACACACATGCGCACACACACACACACACACACACACACACACACTCACTTTCTCTTTCACATACGTATTTATTCATTTTTATTAACTAAATATTGAAAATGCATCTACCTTTTAAGGGTATCAGGGTAAGATTAGCATAAGTCTAAGCGAGCAGATGTGGTTGTGTTTGCAGAGCTCCAACGACACGTTCCCCACGGCCATGCACATCGCGGCGGCTACAGAGGTGCACGAGGTGCTTCTGCCGGGGCTTCAGACGCTCCACGACGCTCTCGCCGCCAAAGCCCTGCAGTTCAAAGACATCATCAAGATCGGCCGCACACACACGCAGGACGCCGTGCCGCTCTCTCTCGGACAGGTCAAACACACTCCTGGAATATTCCCTTCACAGAGCCGTGATGAGCAGTTATCTTCCTGTGATACACTTCTGAAACACAGATCAAATATACGTATATAAACATCACAGAACAGACAGAGAAAATCAACAGTATAAATGTATATATCTACTGACACACTTCCATACAAGTATAAAACCCTATTTCTGTATGATGACACATATAGATGTATAATCATGTCCTTCTACGGCTTCTGTAAGTCCTGTGTGTGTGTGTGTGTGTGCAGGAGTTTGGCGGGTACGTGCAGCAGGTGAAGTACAGCATCGAGCGGGTGAAGACGGCCATGCCTCGTGTGTATGAGCTGGCAGCCGGCGGCACCGCGGTGGGAACCGGACTCAACACACGCATCGGCTTCGCTGAGAAAGTGGCAGATAAAGTGTCTGCACTCACGGGTAACTCACGCGCACACACACTCTCACTCTGACACTCTCATTCTCACTCTGTCACACTCACGCACACTCTCTCTCACTTTGACGTACACACTCACTCTGACGTACGCGCTCTCTCACTTTGACGTACGCGCTCTCTCACTCTGACGTACGCGCTCTCTCACTCTGACGTACGCGCTCTCTCACTCTGACGTACGCGCTCTCTCACTCTGACGTACGCGCTCTCTCACTCTGACGTACGCGCTCTCTCACTCTGACGTACGCGCTCTCTCACTCTGACGTACGCGCTCTCTCACTCTGACGTACGCGCTCTCTCACTCTGACGTACGCGCTCTCTCACTCTGACGTACGCGCTCTCTCACTCTGACGTACGCGCTCTCTCACTCTGACGTACGCTCTCTCACTCTGACGTACGCTCTCTCACTCTGACGTACGCTCTCTCTCACTCTGACGTACGCTCTCTCACTCTGACGTACGCTCTCTCACTCTGACGTACGCGCTCTCTCACTCTGACGTACGCGCTCTCTCACTCTGACGTACGCGCTCTCTCACTCTGACGTACGCGCTCTCTCACTCTGACGTACGCGCTCTCTCACTCTGACGTACGCGCTCTCTCACTCTGACGTACGCGCTCTCTCACTCTGACGTACGCTCTCTCACTCTGACGTACGCTCTCTCACTCTGACGTACGCGCTCTCTCACTCTGACGTACGCGCTCTCTCACTCTGACGTACGCTCTCTCACTCTGACGTACGCTCTCTCACTCTGACGTACGCTCTCTCACTCTGACGTACGCGCTCTCTCACTCTGACGTACGCGCTCACTCACTGTGACGTACGCGCGCTCTCTCACTGTGACGTACGCGCGCTCTCTCACTGTGACGTACGCGCGCTCTCTCACTGTGACGTACGCGCGCTCTCTCACTGTGACGTACGCGCGCTCTCTCACTGTGACGCGCGCTCTCTCACTGTGACGCGCGCTCTCTCACTGTGACGCGCGCTCTCTCACTGTGACGCGCGCTCTCTCACTGTGACGCGCGCTCTCTCACTGTGACGCGCGCTCTCTCACTCTGACGCGCGCTCTCTCACTCTGACGCGCGCTCTCTCACTCTGACGCGCGCTCTCTCACTCTGACGCGCGCTCTCTCACTCTGACGCGCGCTCTCTCACTCTGACGCGCGCTCTCTCACTCTGACGCGCGCTCTCTCACTCTGACGCGCGCTCTCTCACTCTGACGCGCGCTCTCTCACTCTGACGCGCGCTCTCTCACTCTGACGCGCGCTCTCTCACTCTGACGCGCGCTCTCTCACTCATACACTCTTAATCTGACACACTCGCGCTCTCTCACTGTGACGTACGCGCGCTCTCTCACTGTGACGTACGCGCGCTCTCTCACTGTGACGTACGCGCGCTCTCTCACTGTGACGTACGCGCGCTCTCTCACTGTGACGTACGCGCGCTCTCTCACTGTGACGTACGCGCGCTCTCTCACTGTGACGTACGCGCGCTCTCTCACTGTGACGTACGCGCGCTCTCTCACTGTGACGTACGCGCTCTCTCACTCTGACACACTCTCACTCTGACGTACGCACGCGCGCTCTCTCACTCTGACGTACGCACGCGCGCTCTCTCACTCTGACGTACGCACGCGCGCTCTCTCACTCTGACGTACGCACGCGCGCTCTCTCACTCTGACGTACGCACGCGCGCTCTCTCACTCTGACGTACGCTCTCTCACTCTGACACTCTCTCACTCTGACGTACGCACGCGCGCTCTCTCACTCTGACGTACGCTCTCTCACTCTGACGTACGCTCTCTCACTCTGACGTACGCTCTCTCACTCTGACGTACACTCTCTCACTCTGACGTACGCTCTCACTCATACACTCTTAATCTGACACACTCACTCACTTTGACGGACACTCTCACTCTGACGCACACTCTCACTTACTCGCTTACACACTTACATGCGCACACACTGACACTCTCATGCACACACTATCACTTTGACACACTCACTCTCACGTGTTCACACACTCACTCTCACGTGTTCATACACTCACCCTCACTTACTCGCTTACACACTCACATGCTCACACTGACACTCTCACTCTGACACACTCTCACTCTCATGCACACACTCTTACTGACACACTCTCACACACTCTCATTCACACACACAGTCGCTCACACACACTCTCATGCGGAATCACTCACTCACACACTCACTTGTACACACACAATGACTCTTTTAAGTGATAATATAATTGAACAAGGATGTATATGTGTGTATATAAACCCTAACTTTAGTTTTTGTTCACAGCAGTCTGACACGGGTTACATATTTCCTGAGTTCTGGTTCAGTTCTTCAGGAGTTTCCGTCCACAGGGTTCTGGTCCAGCGCATTGATTGGCTCTGCTTCCTCCTGTGCTCGTTTGCAGGTCTGCCGTTTGTGACTGCGGCCAATAAGTTTGAGGCTCTGGCGGCCCACGATGCAATGGTGGAGTTGAGCGGCGCTCTGAACACTGTGGCCGTGAGCATGATGAAGATCGCCAACGACATCCGCTTCCTGGGATCCGGACCTCGGTCGGGTCTCGGCGAGCTCGTCCTGCCGGAGAATGAGCCCGGCTCCAGCATCATGCCAGGTGAGTGACAGGCCTGTCAGCCAATCAGAGCCCGAGGATTCGAGCCGCTCCACACATCTGAGTCTCGTGAGGCACGTTTTATAGACATCAAATTTATACACTGAAAATTAACATTACAAAGCTCAAATTAGCTTCTATTAAGTTACGTTATTAAATACTTTATCTAATTTATTTATTTTAAAATAATTTCTACTTTTTTCCCCATTTATATATTTGAATCAAATTTAATTAGTTTTCTTTCCCTGTCACTCCCAGTTTGAAAACTCCTGTTTTATTTAATGAATAATATAAACGTAGATGATTTATTTTTATATACGGGTAAAAGAATATGTGATGCACATGTAGACATGCTGTGACTTCACCTCTGACCTTTAGCTCTGGCCTTGTGCTTCTGGGCTATTTTTAGGCTGCTCTGATGTTCATGACCTTTGAAAAATGCATCTCTCGCTCACACACTCTCACACACGCACAAGCACACACACTCTCACTGTTGCGGCTAATCTTCTTTAGCCTGGTGAGGTTAGTGTGGGTTTTTGTGGGCATCAATCCCAATTTCCTTATTTACATACACATTTATCACATTTTTTCTAAATAGAAAAACAAAAACAAACTTAATGAAATCAAGTGAATCTAAATATGGCTCTTACACTCATACACAAGCACACACACACACACACACACACACACACACACACTCTCACACACAAATACACAGTGCTTTAGACTGACAGAAGTGTGTTTTTGTGTTTGTTTCCCATATCACTTTATTCTCAGAAACTGAAATGAATTTCCGTTCACATTGGTGTGTGTGTGTGTGTGTGTGCGGCAGGTAAGGTGAATCCCACGCAGTGTGAGGCCATGACTATGGTGGCGGCTCAGGTGATCGGGAACCACGTGGCTGTGACTGTCGGAGGAAGTAACGGACACTTTGAACTCAACGTCTTCAAGCCAATGATCGTGAGTGGATTTTCAAAAGATTTTTCTTTAATTTTTTTCTTTTTTTAAAGATTTTTTTTTAATGGATTCATCAGATTATATGTTACAGGAGAGATTTAAACCAAGATGAGTCTCTAGGATTTGATATCATCTGTGTGTTTCAGATTAAGAACGTGCTGAACTCTGCCCGACTGCTGGGCGACGCTTCGGTTTCCTTCACCAACAACTGTGTGGTTGGAATCGAGGCAAACACCGAGAGAATCAACAAGCTGATGAGCGAGTCGCTGATGCTGGTCACGGCTCTGAATCCTCACATAGGTGAGCCGCGCTCCGCTCCTGCTGGATGAGTGCATGCACGTGCAGGAGACCGCCAGCAGAGGGCGCTCTGATCGAGCTAAACATCACACACAACAACATCAATGCAGGGCTTTATGAGCTCACCTTAAATCACACAAACACACACATTTCCTCAGAAGGCTGTGATTTAACGCTCCAATCACTGCACAGCTGTTTGCATTTGTGTGTCAAATAATTGCATAACATCTGAGACTCTTATTTTGCCATGTTTATCACATTTAGCAGATGCATTGAAGCCGTTCGAAAGCAAACTCTTAGAAAGCAAAATCAAACACTCCATGAACGCAATGAAACAAGTATTAACATTTAAAAAACTATCCAACTGAAACTTTCAGAAATAAAACGCTCTATGAATGAGGCTTTCCTGTGTTTCTAACAATAGAGAGCAGTGCTTGCAACATCAAGGTCATGGGTTCGATTCCCAGGGAAAGCAAGAACTGATTAGAATGTCAATGTGTTTCTTCAATGCGATGATGAAAGCATCCATTGTTTGTTCGTAACGTTGTGAGAACCTTGAAAGAACGTTCCCTTTTAGCTCCGCATTGCATCCTGTGACGTCGAGCCGAGGATTTTATCCCGTAAAGTGATAATCACACAAAACAGCTGGAAATAACCCAGTTTCTCCTGCAACAGAAATGAAGAGATACGACACGCATGTGTTTTAGTGGGTGTGGCCAGGAATCTGTCACTCAAATGACATCATCGACGCCAGACCTGGTGCAGTTACTTTCAATGACTAACGTTCTTTCAAGGTTCAAGTAACGTTTATGATTGTAATGATCTGAAAACGGTGGCACTGAATCATTTTTATGCATCGTTTATGGAAGGGGTTTTTCTGAAATGTTTGTCTAACGTTTTTTGAATATTACTAATGTATCAGAACATTTGAGAGGGAGAGAGTGAGTTAGTGAGTGTCAGTGAGTCACATACTCACTAACACACTCTCTCACACACACATTCACTCTCACTCACACTCTCTCTCACTCACACTCTCTCTCACTCACTCACACTCTCTCTCACTCACTCACTCACTCACACTCTCACTCACTCACTCACACTCTCACTCACTCACTCACACTCTCACTCACTCACTCACACTCTCACTCACTCACTCACTCACACTCTCACTCACTCACTCACACTCTCACTCACTCACTCACACTCTCACTCACTCACTCACACTCTCACTCACTCACACTCTCACTCACTCACTCACACTCTCACTCACTCACTCACACTCTCACTCACTCACTCACACTCTCACTCACTCACTCACACTCTCACTCACTCACTCACACTCTCACTCACTCACACTCTCTCTCACTCACTCACACTCTCTCTCACTCACTCACTCACTCACTCACACTCTCTCTCTCTCACTCACTCACACTCTCTCTCTCTCACTCACTCACACTCTCTCTCTCTCACTCACTCACACTCTCTCTCTCTCACTCACTCACTCACTCACACTCTCTCTCACTCACTCACTCACTCACACTCTCTCTCTCTCACTCACTCACACTCTCTCTCTCTCACTCACTCACACTCTCTCTCTCTCACTCACTCACACTCTCTCTCTCTCACTCACTCACACTCTCTCTCTCTCACTCACTCACACTCTCTCTCTCTCACTCACTCACACTCTCTCTCTCTCACTCACTCACACTCTCTCTCTCTCACTCACTCACACTCTCTCTCTCTCACTCACACTCTCTCTCTCTCACTCACACTCTCTCTCTCTCACTCACACTCTCTCTCACTCACTCACACTCTCTCTCTCTCTCACACTCTCTCTCTCTCTCACTCACACTCTCTCTCTCTCTCACTCACACTCTCTCTCTCTCTCACTCACACTCTCTCTCTCACTCACACTCTCTCTCTCACTCACTCACTCACTCACTCACACTCTCTCTCTCACTCACTCACTCACACTCTCTCTCTCACTCACTCACTCACACTCTCTCTCTCTCACTCACTCACACTCTCTCTCTCTCTCACTCACTCACACTCTCTCTCTCTCACTCACTCACACTCACACACACACTCTCTCTCTCTCACTCACTCACACTCTCACTCACTCACACTCACACACACACTCTCTCTCTCTCACTCACTCACACTCACACACACACTCTCTCTCTCTCACTCACTCACACTCTCACTCACTCACACTCACACACACACTCTCTCTCTCTCACTCACTCACACTCTCACTCACTCACACACACACACACTCTCTCTCTCTCACTCACTCACACTCACACACACACTCTCTCACTCACACGCACACACTCACTCACACTCACTCACTCACTCACACACACTCTCTCTCACTCGTTCCCATAATGTGTGGACACTGATTGAATGGAATCTGTGTTGAAGTGATGAAACTGAAGCTGCTTTACAGTAGTTTTAGATGTTCCACACTGACGAGCGCTGTGTTTCCGTCTCTCCTCAGGTTATGATAAAGCCGCCACTATAGCGAAGACGGCGCACAAAGACGGCTCGACCCTGAAGGCCACGGCCGTGAAGCTGGGCTTCCTGACGGCGGAGCAGTTCGATCAGTGGGTGCGTCCGCAGGACATGCTGGGGCCCAAATAAACCCGACTCTGTCTGACCGATGCTGTTCTCAGAATATCATGCTGTTGTTCTTGTTTCCTGGTAAATCATCCCTCAGAAATGTTCTGGTCAGAATCAAGAGAATAAAGGCATTGTTTCTGTACAATAACGTTGGTTACATGTTCTGCAGCATTTATTAATCATTAATGTCAGTTAATCACTGCTGCTTCATTTCTTCACATTGCGTTATATCTCGAAAGAGGCAAAACTGTCAGCGTTTCTCGCGCTCATGTAAGGTTAAGGTTTGTTCGGGCGCCTCTATATCTCTGTTTGTGTCTCTGTGTGAAAGCGTCTTATAAACCGTGAGCGAGGGGCGAGGGATTGTGAGGATGATCCGCTCCGAGGGAAGCCTCTTCCTCCGGTCGAGCGCTGGCATTTCACCTGCTCCGCTGTTTCCTGACTGCCATGTTAATATTCAGAGCCTGTGTGAGTTCATTCCTGCTGAGCCTCGGCTCATATCGACTCACATGGAGCAGGAGAACAGCGGGAGCAGAGTGACATATGGACACAACGGGAGGGTGTGTGTGTGTGTGTGTGTGTGTGACGCCATCATATCAAATTCAACTTTAAAGTGAGATAAAAAAAATAAGGAAGCAAAATAAAGTTCTACACATTAAAATCGGAATAATGCACAGGATTATATATATAAACACATGCTAATGAAGAGAGGAGTCATGAACGCTAATATAACAGCTAAACGAGTTGCTCTGTGATGAAATGTGTGACACTTTCCTCGCGCGTGCACGAGAGCGCGTGTGATTGGCTGCTGCTCGCGCGCGTGCACGCTGCGGTTGTGAGATGTGCGCGCCGCCGCTCGCGGGACGGAGGAGAGGAAAGCGATCGCTGTCATTCCGAGGGGAAACAACGCGCCGCGTCCGATGCGCCGCTGCTGACGCGCGATTCTGCAGGTAAACGCGTTTATTCTGATAATGATTCATCCTCAATCACCCGAGACCGCGCGTGTCGCTTTTATTGTTCTGGATTATCCGTCTATCCATCCATCCATCCATCCATCCATCCATCTGTCTTTCCGTTATCTATCTATCTGTCTATCCATCTATCCACCGGTCTGTCTTTCTATCTATCTATTCTTCATCCGTATATCTTTCTATCCATCCATCCCTCTTTCTATACTTCCATCTATCCGTCTATCCATCCATCTGTCTTTCCGTTATCTATCTATCTGTCTTTCCATCTATCCACCTGTCTGTCTTTCTATCCATCTGTCTATCTATTCATCATCCATCCATCTATCCACCTGTCTGTCTGTCTATCTATCCATCATTCATCTGTCTATCTATCATCCATCCATCCGTTTATCTATCCATCCATATATCTGTCCATCCTTCTATCTATCCATCTATATATCTGTCCATCCTTCTATCTATCCATCTAACTATCCATCCGTTTATCTATCCATCATCTATCTATCTATCCTTCCATCCATACTTCTATATATCCATCTATCTATCTATCCTTCCATCCATACTTCTATCCATCTATCTAACTAACTATCTGTCTATCCATCAATCCGTTTATCTATCCATCCTCTGTCTGTCTATCCTTCCATTCATCCATCCATCTATATATTTGTCCATTCTTCTATCTATCCTTCCTTCCATCTTCTCCCAATATGTTTTATCAATCCATCCATCTATCCGTTTATCCATCCATCCATCCATCCATCCGTCCATCCATCCCCTGGAGTAATCATTTAGATTTTTTTATAAACATTGAAATACTGTAGATTGTGCCTAGTATGTATATATATATATATATATATATATATATATTTATTGCTGCTGGTCTGTGTGTGTGTGTGTGTGTGCGTGCAGGAGGGATGGCTCAGCCGGGTGTGTGCGCTCAGACTCAGAGCAGTAATGGAGTGGCAGATGAATCTCCCAACATGCTGGTCTACAGGAAAGTAAGTAAAGCGGATCCATTATCATCGTCATCGATCTGCTCAACCTGCGCTCGTTAGCATAAGATGCGTTTCAATGGCAATCGCTCAGATAAGTCGATATCATAATCAGATAACTGTGATTTAATTTCTGCCGTCTGTCTTCCCGGTGCTGAGTCAGGATGGGTTGTTGTGTGTTGTTTGGTTATGTTGTGTGTTGATCTTCTGCAGCAGAATGTAAGAGTTGATCTTCATTAGTAGCTGCATGTGAGTTTCAGCTGCAGATTGACATCTTCTTTTTTCAGCTGAGAGACTCCGACAGCTGCCGTGTTTCAGACACTGAGTGATGGAAGGATGTTATTAAACTACAATTGCTTAACATTAGTTGAAATCACTTTCACACTCTCACTCTTTCACACTCTCACACACACTTACTCTCTCTCTCACTCACTCACTCACTGACTTATTCTCTCACACTCATTTACTCTTTCTCTCTCTCTCACTCACTCTCTCACACACTTACTCACCCTCTCACTTATTCTCTCACACTCATTTACTCTTTCTCTCTCTCTCACTCACTCTCTCACACACTTACTCACCCTCTCACTTATTCTCTCACACTCACTTACTCTTTCTCACTCACTCTCTCACTTATTCTCTCACACACTCACTCTCTCTCTCACTTATTCTTTCACACTCACTCATTCTCACTCACTCTTTCACACTCTCACACACACTCACTCTTTCACTCACTCACTCACTCACTCACTCACTCACTTATTCTCTCACACTCATTTACTCTTTCTCACTCACTCTCTCTCTCACTTATTCTCTCACACTCACTCTCTCGGACACTCACTCACACTCTCACTTATTCTTACTCACTCTCCCTCACTCTTCAAGACTCACTTGCTCACTCACTGTTACTCACCTTCTCACTTATTCTCTCACACTCACTCTCTCTCACACACTGACTCACTCTCTCACTCACTTATTCTTTCACACTCACTCATTCTCACTCACTCTTTCACACTCACCCTCTCACTTATTCTCTCACACTCACTCACTCTCTCACACACACACACACACACACACTTACTCACTCACTCACTTATTCTTTCACACGCACTGACTCTTTCTCACTCAGTCTCTCTCACTCACTCTCACTCAGTCTTTTACACTCACTCTCTCACTCACTGTTACTCACTCTCTCACTTATTCTCTCACACTCACTCTTTCACACTCACTGACTCACACGCTCACTCACTCACACACACACTCTCTCTCACTCTCTCACACACAATCTCTCACTTTCTCACACACATTAGTCACGACCCACTGATGTAAGAGAGTGTGAAGTGCAGTGGTCCAAGTGTCTGGTGTTTGAGACTATATATTATATATATATATATATATATATATATATATATATATATATATATATATATATATATATGAAGGGCTTCCTCAGCAGTGATGACATCATCAGGCCTCTCTCCGCTTTCCTGAGAGTCGTCCATTAGAGAGCGATCGCTTTCTCCTGAACCGTTTGAGGCTAAAGAATCTCCTCTGACCTCGTTTCGCTTCGCTCGTCTCTGCTCTGTATTCTCTCTTTCAATAGATTAGAGGTTTTTAATCAGATCGTTTGTTCTAAACTAAACCTTCGATTTATATCAGCCAACGGTTTCATTTAGAAATTTCATTAATGGATATTTTTCAAACCAATCAACAAACGTTTGATTTGAATAATGTATCAGTCAGTGTTGAAATTAACATTAAGATGTATTCATCATTCTTAATTCATCTTAATTAATGAAACCTTATTGTAAAGTGTTACCAATTATTCTGTCAAATATTAGACTGGAAGAGTTTATATAATTGCTTGTTTTCAGTTTTTTTTATATAATTTAAAAAGAAATTATTTTCCTGATTGTTTTAATTTTTGAAAGCAGAACTTTATCTCTTTACTGAATCCGTTCACTCTTCCTCCGCTCTTCCGGTGCTCAACTTTCCTCTGGGATTTCACTTAGTTGCCATTTAATAAACGCATTTCCCCGAGAGACTTACGGCTATTTGTAGCTGCAGGAAATAGAGATGCGGGATTATTTCTGCTCGACCTCTGGTTGGTTTTGAACATGTAAAGACTTTTAAAGAGCATCTATTCTTTTCCCGTCTCTCTCCAGTGTTTAATGCTGCTGTTTTTAATCTGCAGTTCTTCTTCTCCATCAGAGTCAGTTTTCTGAACTCCTGAAACGAGTTTCTTCCGGGAACAAACGCTCACAATATTCCTCATTATCATAATTCATGCGCAGAATAAAGGGGCGGGGCTTGAGTGAGTGAGTCGTGTGTTGAAACTGGTGGTTATGGGAAGGGGCGGGACATTTCCAAACACACTGGAAGCTCTCGACCAATCACAACACACCAATCCAGCCAACCAATCAGAGCACAGTGTGCTTTCAGAAGGAGGAGCTTCATAGAGACAGGAACTAAACAGAGCGTTTCTGACAGACTGGGAAGAGACGAATATGGGGAAATAATCAACATTCAAGCAGGAAAAGCATTGCCTCTTTATTCCATTTGTCTGAGAAATATAGTTATAGGAGGCGAGTTCTACGTTCTGTTATGAAGCACAATAAATGTTCATGTGTTCATTTACTCACCCGTTTCTGTCAGCCTGCCGTATAATGCCTGAAACCTGTTCTCAGATCAGTTGTTTGGTTGTCCAGCAGGTGGAAATGGGTCTGATCAGTTAATGTTGAGAGTCACGATGAGGAAGTGTTTGAACATCCGTGTTTCTCACAGTCGGTTTGAGCTCAGATTTGCCTTTCGTCGGCCGCTGGAAAATGCTGATTGATTTTCAGAGATTGCATTCATTATAATTAAATAGATACCAGCCCAGACCTCTTCTTAGATTAATGTCAGGTGTTAATGGATTGAAAAAACGCCCTATAGATCAGTTTAGACATTAATCCGACCGCAAGAGTTTAAACGCATCTGATTCACAGCGTCACTTCACGCGATGCAGATTACTCTCAAAAACACCATATCACCCGAGAAATCTGTGAACGTTTCTGAACGAGTCTCTGCTGCTCATCACTGCTGTTTATTACATCACAAATACAGTAAAACTGTGTAATATTATATCAGTGTAAAACAGCTGTTTTCTATGTGAATATATAGTAAAGTGTCATTTATTCCTGTGATTAAAGCTGAATTTATTAGATGATAAATACAGTAAAACAGTGTAATATTATATCAGTGTAAAACAGCTGTTTTCTATGTGAATATATAGTAAAGTGTCATTTATTCCTGTGATTAAAGCTGAATTTATTAGATGATAAATACAGTAAAACAGTGTAATATTATATCAGTGTAAAACAGCTGTTTTCTATGTGAATATATAGTAAAGTGTCATTTATTCCTGTGATTAAAGCTGAATTTATTAGATGATAAATACAGTAAAACAGTGTAATATTATATCAGTGTAAAACAGCTGTTTTCTATGTGAATATATAGTAAAGTGTCATTTATTCCAGTAATTAAAGCTGAATTTATTAGATGATAAATACAGTAAAACAGTGTAATATTATATCAGTGTAAAACAGCTGTTTTCTATGTGAATATATAGTAAAGTGTCATTTATTCCTGTGATTAAAGCTGAATTTATTAGATGATAAATACAGTAAAACAGTGTAATATTATATCAGTGTAAACAGCTGTTTTCTATGTGAATATATAGTAAAGTGTCATTTATTCCTGTGATTAAAGCTGAATTTATTAGATGATAAATACAGTAAAACAGTGTAATATTATATCAGTGTAAAACAGCTGTTTTCTATGTGAATATATAGTAAAGTGTCATTTATTCCTGTGATTAAAG
>JAWRVZ010000571.1:137500-140000 GCA_037043235.1 Rhodeus uyekii
GTGCTGATGCTGACGCTTCGGATGCTCCGATACATGATGAGGATCTCAATGGGATTCAGGATCACTAGAGGAACGCCATCCTCATGAAGATCGTGTCTGACATGTTGATCAGAAACACACACACCAGTTCCTGCTGGATCTCATTCTGTCTCCTGCTGGATCCTCCTCGTGTAACGCCCGTCTCTCTGGATCTCCTCCTGTAACGCCCGTCTCCCGGGATCTCCTCCTGTAACGCCCATCTGTCGGGATCTCCTCCTGTAACGCCCGTCTCCCGGGATCTCCTCCTGTAACGCCCATCTGTCGGGATCTCCTCCTGTAACGCCCATCTGTCGGGATCTCCTCCTGTAACGCCCGTCTCCCTGGATCTCCTTCTGTAACGCCCATCTGTCGGGATCTCCTCCTGTAACGCCCGTCTCCCAGGATCTCCTCCTGTAACGCCCATCTGTCGGGATCTCCTCCTGTAACGCCCATCTGTCGGGATCTCCTCCTGTAACGCCCATCTGTCGGGATCTCCTCCTGTAACGCCCATCTGTCGGGATCTCCTCCTGTAACGCCCATCTGTCGGGATCTCCTCCTGTAACGCCCGTCTCCCGGGATCTCCTCCTGTAACGCCCATCTGTGGGGATCTCCTCCTGTAACGCCCGTCTCCCGGGATCTTCTCGTGTAACGCCCGTCTCCCGGGATCTTCTCCTGTAACGGCCGTCTCCCGGGATCTTCTTCTGTAACGCCCGTCTCCCGGGATCTCCTTCTGTAACGCCCATCTGTCGGGATCTCCTCCTGTAACGCCCGTCTCCCTGGATCTCCTCCTGTAACGCCCATCTGTCGGGATCTCCTCCTGTAACGCCCATCTGTCGGGATCTCCTCCTGTAACGCCCGTCTCCCGGGATCTTCTCGTGTAACGCCCGTCTCCCTGGATCTCCTCGTGTAACGCCCGTCTCCCTGGATCTCCTCGTGTAACGCCCGTCTCCCGGGATCTTCTCGTGTAACGCCCGTCTCCCGGGATCTCCTTGTGTAACGCCCGTCTCCCTGGATCTCCTTCTGTAACGCCCATCTGTCGGGATCTCCTCCTGTAACGCCCATCTGTCGGGATCTCCTCCTGTAACGCCCGTCTCCCGGGATCTTCTCGTGTAACGCCCGTCTCCCTGGATCTTCTCGTGTAACGCCCGTCTCCCGGGATCTTCTCGTGTAACGCCCGTCTCCCTGGATCTCCTCGTGTAACGCCCGTCTCCCGGGATCTTCTCGTGTAACGCCCGTCTCCCGGGATCTCCTCGTGTAACGCCCGTCTCCCGGGATCTCCTCCTGTAACGCCCGTCTCCCTGGATCTCCTCCTGTAACGCCCGTCTCCCGGGATCTCCTCCTGTAATGCCCGTCTCCCTGGATCTCCTTCTGTAACGCCCATCTGTCGGGATCTCCTCCTGTAACGCCCATCTGTCGGGATCTCCTCCTGTAACGGCCGTCTCCCGGGATCTTCTCGTGTAACGCCCGTCTCCCTGGATCTCCTTCTGTAACGCCCGTCTCCCGTGATCTCCTCGTGTAACGCCCGTCTCCCGGGATCTCCTCCTGTAACGCCCATCTGTCGGGATCTCCTCCTGTAACGCCCATCTGTTGGGATCTCCTTCTGTAACGCCCGTCTCCCGGGATCTTCTCGTGTAACGCCCGTCTCCCTGGATCTCCTTCTGTAACGCCCGTCTCCCGTGATCTCCTCGTGTAACGCCCGTCTCCCGGGATCTCCTCCTGTAACGCCCATCTGTCGGGATCTCCTCCTGTAACGCCCGTCTCCCGGGATCTCCTCTTGTAACGCCCGTCTCCCTGGATCTCCTCTTGTAACGCCCGTCTCCCTGGATCTCCTTCTGTAACGCCCGTCTCCCGGGATCTCCTCCTGTAACGCCCATCTGTCGGGATCTCCTCCTGTAACGCCCATCTGTCGGGATCTCCTCCTGTAACGCCCGTCTCCCGGGATCTCCTTCTGTAACGCCCGTCTCCCGGGATCTTCCCCTGTAACGCCCATCTGTCGGGATCTCCTCCTGTAACGCCCGTCTCCCGGGATCTCCTCCTGTAACGGCCGTCTCCCGGGATCTTCCCCTGTAACGCCCATCTGTCGGGATCTCCTTCTGTAACGCCCATCTGTCGGGATCTCCTTCTGTAACGCCCGTCTCCCGGGATCTCCTTCTGTAACGCCCGTCTCCCGGGATCTCCTTCTGTAACGCCCGTCTCCCGGGATCTTCTCCTGTAACGGCCGTCTCCCGGGATCTTCTTCTGTAACGCCCGTCTCCCGGGATCTCCTTCTGTAACGGCCGTCTCCCGGGATCTTCTCCTGTAACGCCCGTCTCTATCCCGAACTCTGACAGACAAGATCCCTAAGAAAACACACAACTAAACACAAATCCGTCAGGAAGAATAAGGAGAGAACAATCGTCTCTGGCCACCGGCTGCTGAATCCTTCTCTTTCAGGGATTGTGTTGCTGATTCCTCTCCAGTGCATCTGATTCACTTTCATTTG
>JAWRVZ010000571.1:150000-152637 GCA_037043235.1 Rhodeus uyekii
GTGAGAGGATGAGTGAGTGAGAGGGTGAAGGGGTGAGAGGATGAGTGAGGGAGAGGGTGAAGGGGTGAGAGGATGAGTGAGTGAGAGGGTGAAGGGGTGAGAGGATGAGTGAGGGAGAGGATGAGGGGGTGAGAGGATGAGTGAGTGAGAGGGTGAAGGGGTGAGAGGATGAGTGAGGGAGAGGATGAGGGGGTGAGAGGATGAGGGGGTGAGAGGGTGAAGGGGTGAGAGGATGAGTGAGGGAGAGGATGAGGGGGTGAGAGGATGAGGGGGTGAGAGGGTGAAGGGGTGAGAGGATGAGTGAGGGAGAGGGTGAAGGGGTGAGAGGATGAGAGGATGAGGGGGTGAGAGGGTGAAGGGGTGAGAGGATGAGTGAGGGAGAGGATGAGGGGGTGAGAGGATGAGGGGGTGAGAGGGTGAAGGGGTGAGAGGATGAGTGAGGGAGAGGATGAGGGGGTGAGAGGATGAGGGGGTGAGAGGGTGAAGGGGTGAGAGGATGAGTGAGGGAGAGGGTGAATGGGTGAGAGGATGAAGGGGTGAGAAGGTGGTTGTTGTTATTGTAATGCTGTGCTCAAACTGCCTACAGTATCTTTAATCTAATTAATTACATGATATTCTAGTTCATTAATTAAATGAAAATCCTCCAAAGAGATGACATTAGTTTAATAGAAATTTAAATGAAATATTGTACAGCTAGTCATATTGTCCCTGTAATCCATAGGTGTCAAACTCAAGGCCCGCGGGCCACATCCGGCCCGGCGTGTAATTATGTCCGGCCCGCGAGAGCATTTTATTAATGGCCCGCGAGATGTCCCGCGCTCCAGCTGGCCCGCCGAACACTTCCTGTATTAAACAGGAAGTGGCTAATGATGCTTCGCGCTCGTACCGCGCGATTGTTATTGTCAATTATCCATGACTGTTCAGGCTCGGTACACAGTGCTTGTGCGCGAAATGCAAGTGTTGATCATCAGACGAGAAGAGCCCGCCCTCATGGCAGAACGTCTTCTTGCATGATTGACAGGTCAGACAGCATATCAGCGCCAGCTGTCAGAGTGAAAGTACAAGCGCCAGAAAGAAAATACAGCGCAAAAAAAAAAAAAACATTACGTCCTTAGGGACGTAACAAATATATTGAAATATTATTACGTGTAAAAAAAATTGTGATATAGTTTGTAAAATCTGCTATAACCCATGGGTTATATGCGGGAAAATACGGTATATGTTTACTGACATACTGCCGGTATACCCGTGTGTCTCATTTGCGGAGCTAATGTGGCAGTAATTAAATAATTTAATAAGACGGCACTATAAGACAAATGACATAAGAGCAAATTCAATTGAATGATTTGATTTGTTATTGCTGAAAAGCAAAAATTGTATTTAGATTTCCAGGTTTTGTTATGCAGCATGTCCATATTTTGAATTTGTATAATTTTGACAGGATATATTTTTATGGAGAGCAAAATCTTTTATATATAAATCTTTTTAAGTTTTATATAAAATGACATAAGAGTAAAGAAATTTGAATGTTTGTTCTTTTAACTTTTACTTACTTTTGTTTACTTTATTTCTAACTTGTATAATTTAGACAGTATATATTTAAAAAAAAATTAAAGTATTTTTTAAATATTTTTATATTTTTAAGTTATTTAAGGTATAAGTTGATTTATTCCAGAATAATATTTCTGTCTGTTTTTATTCACATCTAATTTAAAAAAAAGGTAAGTTTTAAAAGTTTAGTTTTAGTGTTTTCAATAAATGTTTATCCTGTTCGGCCCGTGACCTAAAATTTTTTGGGATTTTGGCCCCCTGTGCAATTGAGTTTGACCCCCCTGCTGTAATCCTTTAAGTCTTGTGGCCCCTGTGTTTGAGTGCTGCTGCCCCCTTGTGGCCCCACTGGAGAAGCACTGCTCTAACTCTCTGTCTCTCTCTCTCTCTCTCTCTCTCTCTCTCTCTCTCTCTGCAGCTGTTTACCTCTGTAAGCGAACCATGCAGAATAAAGCTCGTCTGGAGTTGGCCGATTATGAAGCTGTAAGCGACACTTTTATATGAATTAATGAAAATCCCAATGTAGATTTTTAGTGTTTTTACCCATTCTGTGAATAAACGGGATTTATAAATGCCTAGCGGCTGATATTTTATTTTGATGAGTGTTTGTGTGTGTGCGTGTGTATGATTGTGTGTGTGTGTGTGTGTGTGCCGTGTGCTTATGTGTGTATATGTGTGCACGTGTGTGTGTGTGTGTTTGCCACAGGAGAGTTTGGCGAGACTGCAGAGAGCTTTTGCACGGAAATGGGAGTTTATATTTATGCAAGCAGAAGCACAAGCGAAGTGAGTGATCAGACAAACTCAATACACTCAGTTCTGCATCGGTGTGTGTGACTGGGTTTCTCTCTCCTGTCAGAGTGGACAAGAAACGGGACAAAATTGAGCGTAAGATCCTGGACAGTCAGGAGCGAGCGTTCTGGGACGTTCACAGGCCGGTGGTGAATAAACACACAACAACACAACAACACAAATCAGAGCCTGATTCAAGAGTCTGAAACTGCACAGCGTTCAAAATGCTCATGAATTATCCTGCGTTGCAGCCTGGCTGTGTGAACACAACCGAAGCCGACATAAAGAAATCCTCCCGCA
>JAWRVZ010000572.1:0-142500 GCA_037043235.1 Rhodeus uyekii
GTCAGTTATTACACATTACTGATGTGGTCCATCAAATCTATATTTGCAGAGCTTGTTTTGAGAAATGAGACATGCAATAGAAATCTAAGTACTGTTTTTTTTTTTCCTGTGAAAAAAGAGTTTTCCAGAAGTCTGCATTTCCACGTCTTCACACAGACTGTGTGTGTTCAATAAAGTCATGAAATGCACTGAAGGTGTATTCAACAAAAAACATTTCCATGATGATGCAGATCAATATTTCATTTAAGGAATCTTGTAAAAGCAAGAAACCTCAAGCAAGATTTCTTCACAGCTCTTGATGAATAAACGGCTTGACTTCTGGAAATCTTTGAAACAAAGAGGCAAAAAGACTTTGAGCTTCTTGAGAAAATAATGTATATGGCGAATTTGTCAATGCTTCTTTCTTAACCTAAATTATTTGACTGTCATATAAACTAATATATTAAACAATTTAATATTTAATTCTATGTTATACTTTTTTTTATAATAGCACTGTCATCACTGCATTGTTAAATAGATTTTTTAAAATTTTAATCTGTTTTTAACTATAATCCCCATACACAGATCAAATGTGAGTTTCATTTGTAATGTACACAGAATTGTAATATTCCTGATCATTTTTTTATTAGAACTGTGATTGTGACAATGCAGATTTCCATCAGGATTCTGACTGTGATAACAGAAGACAGCCAGGATTCTCCACAATTTTGAGGCTTCGAACGCAGCAATTGTTCTAGAAGGAGCATTTGTGATGGATGATCTTGAAATCCTTCCAGATGCATGTATCGACTTCTTAGCTGATATATGCACTGCATATGAATTCCCCTCTACAGCTCAAGAACACCTTTGATTTTATACAAAGAATGTTTCTTTCTCTTGGATAAATCTCTGAACCCAAAACTATAGTCATTTAAAAACATGATGTGTGGTGATGTTTCAGAGTGTTTTAAAGGGAAATTTCACCCACAAATCTAAATTCTGTCATGATTTACTTTTCCTCATTTTACTTCAAACCCGTAAATCTTTGAATAGTCTTTGAAACACAAGTAAAAATGTTTTTAATGAAATCTGAGATTCTTCTGTACCTCTGGTGTTTATTTCAAAAGGTCATTAAGGTATTATTAAGTTTAGTTTTTTTTTACCCAGCATTCCAATAGAAGGACAGAAACACTGTTGGCCATTGCTGAGTAATAAATAATGTTTTCCACGAGCTCAGTTTCAAGATTTTTTGTCTTTGACTTATTTGTTTTAGTTCAGTTTACTTGAAAATGTTAAGGCAATCGGTTTCTCAATATTTTCCAAGTATGTGAACTCTTCTAAGAAGTTGACAACTAATGAGTCAACAGTACTCAAGTTTACTTGATTAACACGTTCGCTATAAAAATGTTATTAAATTGTGCCAACTGGAAAATAATACACTAATTATGAACTAAGGCAATCATTTTCCTCATTTTTTCTAAGTCAACTTATTACAAAAATGGACGCAGTGTAACAGTGTCAGGATCCTGGCCATACCATCTTGTCTGTCTTGTCTTTGTTTAATGTTTGCCTGTTTGCGTTGTGTTTGAGCACATGGCTTTGTCTTTGTTCATGTTTGCCATGTGGTCCTCTTGTCCTCCTCCTCATTTGTAGTTACCAAGCCTCCTTATCTAGTCCTCGTTTGCTGAGTGTGTTCACCTGTCCCTCGTGTGCTCTGCTCCCTTTATATTGTGCTCCTTTCCCTCATGTCCTTGCTGGTTCGTTTTGTGTATGTTGTGGTATATGGTCCTGTTTTGTTCTAGAATCTGTGTTGTAGCGTAGTCGCTAATTCTAGTTGTGAATAGTTCCAGCTCTTTGTTCTAGTATATTCCATATAGTATTTTGATGTTCTTTCAAGTCTTGTTCTAGTTAGTTCTTGCCCTTTTGTTTTCCCAGTTTTGTTTTCTCTTTTGAGTTTTAAGTTAACTTCTACTTATAATCTTCTCCCTGCAAAGTTGTCCTGTTATCGTAGTCATAGTTTAATTCTCTAGTTCTGTTTTCTTTTTCATTATTGCGCTTCTTTGGTTTTGTTGCTTTGTTTCATTTAATCATTCTCTCTTGTCTTGCATTTTTGTCTTGTCTGTTGTGAGTTGTGTCTGTTCCTGCCCTGAGAGTTCCTGACCACCGTCTCATCCACCTGGCAGCTAGTCTGGCACCTAGCCTGAGATCTCCTGGAAGTTTGTGGCCTGGCGAGCTCCTGCTGGGTCTCTCTGTTGGTGCTGCCTCTTCCAAATTCCTCAGTCTGCTGTCATTCTGGACTGGTCTCAGTGGTCATCATCGCTTGCCTGTCTTTGTCGTCAACCCTGCCCTGCCTGTTGAACTCTCACACCTCACTACCCCTATTGTGCCTTGTCTTCAGTCGTGTCAATAAAACCCCATCACTTCATTCTGCGTTTGGGTCCTCTCTCTGTAAAACCCTGACAAACACGGGTTAGATAAAGGAAATTATTTAATTTGTACATAATGTTATGTCATATTCCCTTAAAGTCAATAAGGCATGTAAAAATGATTAAGAATAAAAAAAATATATGCAAAATTCATTCTAGATAAATGAAAAAGCATTAAAGAAAAAGCATTGCTTTTAAAATAGATAAAACGAGAGTACAATGTTCGTTGATTGAGTAAAAAAAAAAGTGAATCGAGGAGTCATTATACCTACAGATGTATCAGAAGAACAAATGAAAGATAATATGACAGGAGCAAAAATACTGCAAGTAAAACATCTTACAACATCCAGAAATTGGGAGAGATGCAATACTCTGTCTGTTATGGTTAAGTTTGAGGAAACAAAATTTCTTTGGTTAGGTGTTCATAGGATACATGATGAGGTAATGTCACGTTTCATATAAGGGAGGACTCAGTAATGCAGGAAAAGGAGTATTTAATGTAACAAAATAAAAACCAAATACAAAAAGAAACCACCGACAGGGGGCGGGGGCGGGGGGGGGGGGGGGACATAACTAAGATCAAACTAACACACATATAACTAACATATAACTAACAAATAACAGGGAAGCATGGATACAAACCAATCATAGGAACAGGTGTGGAACAACCATAGGAAAACATCCGACAACGACATGATACAGGACAGCAAACACACCAGGATTAAATAGGGAACACATGAGGAAGGTAACGAGTAGAGACAGCTGGGATCAATGAAGGGAAATGAGGTAACAAGATGGGCGCGGTCTACAATCACGAGACACAAACATGGGAAGAAGAGCAGTGCCACGGTTCTGTCACTAGAAACACTGGAAACGGAACTGAACCTGACAGAACCATGACAGGTAAGGCCATATAGTCCTCCACCACTGAGGTGTGCCAAAAAGTGCCAAAAATATAGTCATATAGCAACAATGTGTAAGGGCAAACAGAGATATGGCAGATGTGCTGACAGTGTTTTGTTTTCCATTTTTGTTGTTTGTTGTTTTGGTTTTTTTTTGTGGCACTTGTATATACTCTTCAAGGTGGACTATGCTTTTGGACACTGTAAATAAATTTCACCTTGCACTAAGAGCTTCTACGAGTGCACCATCCTTTTTACATTCCGTATGGACTTACCTTTATCCACGAAGGCGAGCTGGTTTGCTTGTCTTCATCACATGAACTGACATTGAAATTTGGTCACCGATGTCACAAACTAAATTCAATCATTTATTAACGGCTGGGATAAAACTGTAATTTTAAAGGTCCACAATAGGTCCTTAGGTTACAATTATGTTCCCAAAATGACTTATAAAGGTATAACATTTTAGGTTTAGATGTGAAAGGTCCATTTTTTGTTTTACATTTTGAAACTTTTATTTGCAGTGAATAACTTATATCTGTCTTTTATGTCTATTGTCTATATTTAAGACGTATTGTAGGTCTATAAGATTACGCAACATATATACTTCACTATCATGTCATGTAGCCTTTCCTGTCTGTAAAACATGGTAATTAATTTATTAATTTAAATATTAATACATTAATTTAATTATATTATTTTAAATCATAATAAAAAAATTATGTTTATAACATATAAAACACTAATAACATGAAAATAATGTAAAGTGCAGGAAATCTTGAACTCCCTCTTGAGTTGAGGAAAGCAGGGCGGTGTTCCTCATGGCTGAAGCAGCACAATAAAATAAACATTTAAATCATTTAATCAGAAAATAAACCAGCCGATTTAAACCTGCATTAACATCAGATATTTGTTTCTGTCTGAATTAATCAGACAAAGACATATTATATGCTCAGTGTTCAGAAAGTGTGAGTTAATAAGCGTCAAGCTCTTCCTGCAGGAATGAAGGAAAACCACAGTCAAAAATGGGATGTGCTATTCACTTTAAACAATTATGCTAACAATATTATACATGGTATTTTTTAGTAGTATTTGAGGCTTGATTTTCATTAATCGACATTGCCTGAAGAAATCATGTGAAATCTCCTAAATTATTTGGTGTATGAAACAATGAATTTAATATTTTTTTTGAAATGTGCTTTTTTATTTTAAGTTGACTCTAAACAGTATGATTAAGGGGGTCCTGTTTATATTAGATTGAATTTTGATGTATAATTAAGATCAAAGAAATGTGTTACTGCACTAGCATTAGCAAAGCAATTGATCAATGATTTAAGCAACACAATGTTGTTATTGCATACAGTTATTCACAAACCATGATAACAATGATAACTAACAAAACTTCAAAATAACTGAAACTCTTTCAAATGTCAAGCATAAAAATATGATTGTAAAAATATGATCATGATGAAATGGTCCAGTTATCAGAAGAAAAAACTCCCTCAAGAGAGGCTCAACAAAAAGGAGGAAAGGAAATGACAACACACTGTGTTAGGAACAGGTGAGATTTATTGGGATAGAACAGTAAAAAAAACAATTACTTTAAAACATTACAACTTAACACAAAATAATATAATGATGAGAATGCCAATGAAGGTCAGCAAATTAGATTTTACCTTAATTAGACCGTGAGCATTTTTTATCTATTTTTATATTTTTATAATATTTTTGACCTTTTTAGATTCAAGATAATAAAATGTATTGACCTTTATTCCACTAATGTGTATATGCCACTCTTTACCCATTTAGTCAGTTTTTTATTTCTTTGAAAACCGTTTACAATTAATAACCCTTCAGTACAACTTTTTCACCTTCTCTCTCTAAATGGAAAAAAAGAATCAAAATTTGGTTACAATTGGTTACAATATCAGTTAGGATTCGCCTTAATCTCTGAGGGATGTGACAGAACATCATGAAGCTGATGGTTAACGAGCGTCACCTGCGCACTACACTGGCCTCGTATCTCACGAAGGAGCGGAAGCATTAAAGGAGGAGTGACCCCAGTGAAGGAAGAGAGAGTTTTACGATCCTCGTTTTTTTTTTTTATGAATCGATTGCTCTGCCTTTCTTTCTTTGTAGTTATGTCTCTCTCAATAGGTAATCCATTAGGATGTCTGGTCATCATTGGCTGATCGGATAAGGCGGGGACTATATAAGGAAGCTTCCGGCCTGTGACGTTGAGCTCATTTTCGTCTGCCCGCGAACGGGTTGAGAGCTCCTGGATCCCTCCTCCGGTCGATATGTTTGACTGTTGTATATTGAGTGCAACCTTATTATAACATCTGTTTATGTTACCTTAATTTGAGATCTTTTTGTGGAACATTGGTTATCTTAACAGCTTGGTTTGTTATTTGCTAAACCTTAGTAAGGTGTTGAACAACTTAGAGCGTAGGGGTGTCCTGCCATTTAATTTGAGCTTGTTTGTATTTGTTTTTCACCAGGGAGTCAGGGAAGTTAAATGTATCTTTGTTTTCTAATCGTTAGGTTATTTACTTTATTCCCTCTTTTTGTTTGTATTTGTTCTGTTTGTTATTTTGGCCTTTGGACACCCTGAAGACATGCTCTCTTTCACTTTGTTCCTTTAATAAATTTAATATTACTTTTTCCTATTCAGTTGTGTTGATTTGTTTAATTATCGACCGGAGTGAGTCCGAAAGGGATCCAATTTTACAACCCGGCTAAATTATGCCCTTGGTAGCAATTCGTTTATTGTTCCCTAGACTCGGGGCGTAATAGAGAGAGTGCCAAGTCTGGACTTTGTGTTAGGCACCTGTGTTTTTGTGGGCAGCAGTCTATGAGAGGGACTTCTGCCGTTACGTTTATATAGCATTTGTTTATACCTAAATTAAAAGTTTGCTAAATGTTTGCCGGTTCCCGCTTCCTTCTTTCCCGAAGTATGAACTATGAATTGGTGCTGAAACCGGAGGAAGGAGGAAGGAAGAATTGAATTGGTGCTGAAACTGGAGGAAGGAGGAACACGCTGTCGGGGGGATCATGGTGCTGAGGAAGTCGGGCAGCAGAGACGAGAGGAGGACTGTCAACAGTGTTGCCAGATTGGACTGACGATTTCCAGCCCAACTACAGCAAAAAACCCGCCCATTTACAAAAATACCCACCCAAGACCAAAATTGTTGACGGGGGGGTAGTGGAATTTATATGCATTTGTAGGCTTGTTTTAATGGAATTTATATGCATTTATCTGGCCCAATCTGGCAACACTGACTGTCAACAGCTGCCCAAGGTGGTGGTGCTAGAACGACAGCGGATCGAGTGGGATGATGAACTCGATGCCATGCTCTTGGGACGAGGTGGGGTGGCTGCCGTGTGTGAGGGAGCAGAGGAGTCGCCCCATTCGCCAGGAGGCGGAGGAGCAGCATCCAGTGCCATCATAACCAAGAACCAAGAATAATTCATTTATCTTTCTTTTTCCTCTCTCCCTTCTCTCGTCTCTGTTGCTCATGCTTCTGTATCCTTTTCCTTCGCCTTGCCTGTCCTTACCCCCAGGTGCCGCGGCCGCTGTGATTGCTATGTCAAATCTCCAGTCAGTCGATCATGTGCCAAATCCAGAAAAACCTGTTATTTGACACATACTCTTTTATGAACACAATGTTCAGTTCAACTGAAAGTGTTTTTCAGGCTGTACCATGAAGGAGACAACATGGTATCTTCGCTATAAATGGCAAAATAGTAAGTACTTTCATTAATTTTTCAGTGCACTGGATTTCATGGATCAAATTTGCTTTCAAAGTGAAGGAATGAGTGAAATTAAATATACGTTGGTTTATAGTGTTAATGAGTTGAGCGCTGGTGTGCGATGCAAGGAACTCAGACTAAAAACTCAAAGGATTTATTTAACAAAAGAAAACACTTTAATTATCAACACAAAAGGCATACGAGGGAGCAAAACTTGGAGAGAACACGGAAGGGACATCCACACACTAACAACAACAGTGAACACTGATAATTACCGAAGAAGACCAGGGGTAACATGAGGGTTTAAGTACATGAAGAGATGGGAATCAGCTGACAGGGTAATTACCTAACAAGACAGGAGGGGGAAGGATCTGGAAGACACAGAGGAACCCGGATGTGACAGACACGACAGGACTGTGACATATAGGTTATGCACTACATTATATACATACACATACACTCTAAATACATATATATTTAATATAGACTTAACATCATTTGTTAACTGCATGTTTAATATAACCCACAAGAAAATACTAAGACAAATAGGGAGTTTGGCGGTTCCACTTCAAAAACGTCGACAAAATAGTATTGGCGAGTTAACCGTGACTCAAGATAAGTGAACTCCACTGTATATATATATATATATATATATATATATATATATTTCCAGGTCATAATCTAAAGCGTTATGTTACTGAATTTATGTCCATAGTTATTTTTTAAATACTATTTCATTGCAGATATTTTTCTCTCTCAAAATTACAACGATTCTGTTATGTTGCCGAGTCCTAGTATCTTGAGCAAAAACGAGGGACATATACTCCACTTCACATGGCTTTCTCGTGACTGAGAATTCACTACGCATGCGCTGAGTTTGCGTTGCACGTGGATCCCCATCCCAAAGCTCTCACAGGCGGCCCGGTCCTCGCACAGCAGATGCAAACAGAACAGGAGATCTTCACTCCTCCACGTGCAAATAAAAAACATGTCTGGAAAAGCCGACGCTGGCTGATTACACAATGGCAGTACGGGATGTCAAATGTTTGTCTAAAAAAGAATTAAATCACTGCACAAATCTCAAGACTCACACAGAACTTAAGTTAGTAAGTTAGTTAAGTTATGCACACACACAAACACATCCCAGTTTCTGGTTCTGACGTGAGCTCTGCTCAGCGCCGCTGCGGATTGAAGAACGGATTGAAGGTTGTTAAAATACGGGACGAAGCCGAATTTGTAGAAAGTATGCAATCTAGTACAGCGTGATGACCTCACGAATATGTTGTGATTGTTTACGCTGTGAGCGAAATTGTGTTTGCAATGTTGGAGAATATAATTAAAGGTTTGTATTGAGAATCGAAGGAGTTTTTTATTGTATACTGGTAAATCTCTGCTGTTAGTTGGTGCACATATGGCTTTTAACATATATACAGTGTATGTACATTTTTATTGCATGCCGATCGCTTCATCTAATAAATAGGTTTATTGGATATAGGTTATCTCACTAAACACGGTTATCTCAATGCTTTTTTGCGACCCCAGAGGCCGTCGACATAACCAAACTCCACTGTATATATATATACAGTAATACCTCGGTTTACGAGCGACTTGGTATAGGAGCAAATCGGTGTACGAGCATGGAGGGTTGCATCGGTGTACAAGCATTGTATCGGTGTACGAGAAACAATTTCCCTCACCCATGCACATTTTTGTGTGGAAAAAGTCCTAGCTCAGCATCGTCCTAAGACCTAATGACAGCCTCTCATAACACAGTCATGAGGTCCCAACCCCTTTATCACCCCTATCACTCATTTATTCTCTCAGCTTAGCTTGGTTTGGCTGCATCATTCACCACAGTGCATACTTTTATAAGTGATTTACATAAGTTTTTACCTCCTATTCTTAAAATTAATTAATTGTGATCGCTATTGTTCACGTAGTGAAATATACATGTGCAGTACCTCTAAGCAGTAACTGTCACGGTTCATGAATTCAGTGTCTCCTAGTTCTGCCTGAGTGTGTATGTGGTCACTGAACACTTGATTCTCATATCATCTGCCTATCTCCCTGCTTTTGTTCGAGGCTCCCATGAATTAGCTCGTTCGCGGCTCCCGCGAGTTCGTTTGTTCGTTCGCGGCACCCGCGAGTTTGTTTGTTCGTTCGCGGCTCCCGCGAATTTGTTTGGCTCCCGCAAATTCGTTCGTTCGCGGCTCCCTGCAAACGAAGTTTGTTCATTCCAGGCTCCCATGTTCCACGACTTTTGGATTATCACTTCCTTTGTTTTCTGCACTATTATAATAAATTCACTCATTTGCTCTCACCCTTGCTTTCCCCGCTCCCCCCTCCTCCCTCCTCTCTCTCCTCCAAGCAGGCTGCACAAACCTGAAGTGCATTACAGTAAATTGTCAAGTATTTTTAGAGTTTAATTGTCAATTATTAATTAGTATTTATATGAGATCTTAATGGATACGATTTTAACTGCAATTAATAGGGTGAAACCAAAAAAATATTTAAAATGGGCATTTGTGGTCATGTGCAACGAATTAAACTCGTAAACCGAGGAATTACTGTATATATATATATATATATATATATATATATATATATATATATATATATATATATATATATATATATATATATATATATATATATACAGAAATCATCAGTTTATCAACATGTGACTAAATCAACAGTGAAGGACAAGAGAGGACCAGGCCTGGATTTATGTCGTTTTGTGTTTGTGTTTTATTTTGAACAGATACAAAATAAAAACTTTTAATTTTCATAAAACTTTTCATTATTTTCATAATTAAAGAGTGTTAAATGTTCGCCAGTTCTTCCCTCCTCCTTCCCCGAACAAATAACATTGCTACAATGACTTGCTCATTTTATGAAGTACGTCAAAGTGTTTAATAGAAACATATATCACTGTTTATACAGAAATGTATGTGTATCTTTATAATGTTTAAGCTAGAGGATTTGAAGTTTGATGAGGTGAGTGTTCATGTGTGTGACTTCATATGAATATATTTAATAAAGGTTTTCTTTCACTTCAAGGTTTTTTTGTGAGTTTTGTATGTCTGTTATTCAAGAGTTTAACAGCATATGTGGAAACATGTATGACTGAGCTTGAGTTATCGCAGTCATATATATATATATATGATCCTTCTTCGTCCCTCACTACAGATATGTTCAGATAAATTATGAAGGATGTTTAATTTTATTGAATCAATTATTTTTTGTTTATTCAGAGTCAGTGGAGGAGATCAAACTCATCAGATAATCAGATACTCCTGCAGTTTCATCATGGCAGATTCACAAGGATCTGGAGATGGAACTTTTCCTCCAAGATGCAGGTGCTTTCAACAAACTAATGTGTTTTTTTGTCAAGGTTGGAGGGTGAAGGGATAAGGGAGGATAAGATTATTATCATCTTCATCTTTTATTCATAAAAAAATACAACTAAATAAATTAAAACTATCCCAAGGGGTAAAAACGTCTTAGGTTACGTATGTAAAACATTGTATCGAAACGTTAGGGGAGAGCCTTTGCGCTCCATCTCATGAAGCACAATCGAATCAATCGTGTAAATGCACGTTGTGGGTTGATGACATGAACCACGAGGATAAAGGTGCACTGGAATTCAGAAGCAGCAGCACATAGCTGTGCTACTTTTTTTTTTTTTTTTTGACCTGAACACCTCTGTGTGAGGAAAGAAGAGAAGGAAGCCCAACATACTTGTCACAACTCATAAACTGGAATTTGAAATGGCAAAAATTAATCTCCAGCCTTGATGTGAACAACATCCAGCTCCTCAGAGTTGTATAACTGCAGCACTTGCGCCTCTACCAAGGTGGAAGTAACCACAACACCTGCTTTCAGATCCCAGGAGAGGATATTGGACCTTTCAGGTGAGTGCAGAGACAAGGCAAGGCCCATCTCTAAACCCTGTGACAGATCTATTTGCGAACCCCAGAACGAAATCACTGCTGTGCCTCAGCAACAGAGGGACCCAAACATGAGATTCACGCGCCTCGGCAGCATCTGCTTTAATTACTGTCAGGCAGGATCAGAGCGGATTTTTTAAATATATCCACTGTACTCAAACGCTGATATCACATGCTCTGTTCACAAACAAACAACACCGTGATTGTAGCCATTGTAGGGAGTAATGAGGGAGGACAGGTGAAGCAAATCAAACAGTAAACAGATAACAAAATGTGCTTGTTCAAGACCACAGACAGCACATGGCACAAGGAAACACGTGACAAGCCATGTACGTAAACAAAACGAGACATTAACAGCAAATGAGAAAACTCATTATGCATGTGTTCAAACAAAATATGACAACAGGAAAACACACAACCAGGGAAAAAACGATCTGTGAGCTACACAGCACATGACAAAATATGACATGAAAGCGTACGGAGGATGTAAACGTGAACCGCGTGATACAAAGAACACACCACATGGATAGGAGAGACACAAACTCAAAGCTGTGCACTCACAAAAATACAAGACAATACAGTAGCGTCAGACAAACCAAGAAAAATCTAGATCAAAGAGACATAACCCTGAAAAGGTTTCCTCAAAATTATTTTTGATGAAAGATTAATTGTTATATTAATATTGTTCACCTCATAAAGAATGAAGAGATAATGGAAAGGATTAAAGTGAATCTGTTCTCTGTTACAGGTCAGTCCAGCAGAAGAGCTCAAACCCAGAGTTCAGCTGTGTGTCTCTGAAAAGAAATGAGTCTATGGAGATTCCAATACTGTTTAAAAGTGGGGACACAGCCTGATATCAGGTACTCGGAATAACATTTCTGTTTAAGATGTGCTTACTGCTCAGAGTACTAGATTTATTATTAGTAGTAAATTATTATTATTATACAGAAAGTGCGATAATCTTTATTTAAAAAAAAAAATCTAAGTGAAAATCCTGCAAGTTGCAGTTTATTGATGATCATGGTCTTGTGTAAAGCTCTATCTATTGTTGTTGTATTGTTAAAACATTGACTCACTGTAAAAGATCACATGAAAATCAGTGTTTCTGATTCTTTCTCCTCTTCATTCTGATTTAAACTCAAATCTTACATTCAGACCAGATCAAAACAAAACTGTGTTCACGCCTGCGATTCAAGCACAAGATATTAAGGAAAGCACGAATCCTGGTTTCAGGTAAAATATAGGACTTTTTATTTGTTGTTTAATTTTAGGCACTGCAAATGAACATCACTCAAACACACAATTAAAATGTCAAATATTTCAGAAAATTAATGATGTCCTGTCTAATAATACAGCAAATATATAATCCATTTAGCAATTCATGACTATACTTCTCTAACTTGTGTAATAATCTGGTATTTTAATCTTACAGCCATGAGTCTAAACTTGAAGTCTTCAACGCATTGAGATCAAATCTGAGAAAGAAGTTTGAGTGCTTGTATGAGGGAATATCAAAGCAGGGAATCCCAACACTTCTGAATGAAATCTACACAGAGCTCTTTATCACAGAGAGTGAATGTGGAGAGATCAGTAATGCACCTTTTTAAAATACCAAAACTTAATGGCTGACTTTCCCCCATTCAAAATCAGACCATGTATTCAAAGACAAACTGCTTTATATTAAAATTTAATTTAGTAAAGCGAGCAAAAATAAAAGTCTGGACTTCATTTACCACAACACTTCAATATATACAAAATAATGATCCAAATATACTTTCTCGTTTACTGAAGAAAGAGAAAGAGAGTTCAGAAAGAGGTATCAGACGTCAGCCGCAGCTGTGTGTCCATGAAGAGTGACCAGTTCATGGATCTACCTATAACACTCAAAAATGAATTTCACCATAATAATAGATAGGAAAACAATAATGCATTATACTGAGTATGTAATGTGCACTTACATAATGTGCTCTAATTGTAATTCGAAGAATTACTGTTTTTCAGGTAGTATTAAATGTATTAAGTGTTTTAAACTTTCAAATCAATAAATTTACATAGAAAATTCAGATAAAGTGAGTTTTATTTGTTTCCTCAGAGTACAGCAAACAGAACCGATAAATGAACAAATATTCAGGACACCAGAACAGGCAGTCAGCTTCACTGAGAGCAGGTGACAACACTTTCACTTTCACTTTACTGCAATAGGCCTATATTCTTAAGATTATACACTGACCAACATTTTGTTTTTTTCTATAATCTGCTCTAAAACACTGAATCTGTACTTGATGAAATAAAAAGCTTCAAATCAAATCTGAAAAACACGTTTCAGTGTCTGCATGAGGGAATATCAAAGCAGGGAAGCCCAACACTCCTGAATGAGATCTACACAGAGCTGTACATCACAGAGTGTGAATGTGGAGAGATCAATAATGAACATGAGGTGAGATGGATTGAGAACCAGTCCAGGAGAACAGCAACAGAAGAAACACCGATCAAATGCAATGACATCTTTAGACTTTCACCTGGACAAAACAAACCCATCAGAACTGTGCTGACAAAGGGAGTCGCTGGCATTGGAAAAACCGTCTCTGTGCAGAAGTTCGTCCTGGACTGGGCTGAAGGGAATGAGAATCGGGATGTCCAGCTCATTTTTCCACTTCCTTTCAGAGAGCTCAACTTGATGAAAGACAAAACACTCAGTCTTTCAGATCTTCTTCATGTATTTTTTCTTGAAACAAAAGAAATTGAAATATCCAGTGATAAGTATAAAGTTTTATTCATCTTTGATGGTCTGGATGAGTGTCGTCTGTCTCTGGATTTTCAGAGCAATGTGAGGTTGTGTGATGTGACTGAATCAGCCTCAGTGGACGTGCTGATGACGAACCTCATTGCTGGGAATCTGCTTCCCTCTGCTCTCATCTGGATCACCTCCAGACCAGCAGCAGCAGATCTCATCCCATCTGAGTTTATCCATCGAGTGACAGAGGTACGAGGCTTCAGTGACCCACAGAAGGAGGAATACTTCAGGAAGAGAATCAGTGATCAGAGTCTGGCTAACAGGATCATCTCACACCTGAAGTCGTCAAGAAGCCTCTTTATCATGTGTCACATCCCAGTTTTCTGCTGGATCTCAGCCACTGTTCTAGGGAAGATGTTGAGTGAAGCAGAGAGTGAAGAGATTCCCAAGACTCTCACTCAAATGTACACACACTTCCTGATCATTCAGACCAACATCAAACATGAGAAGGATTATGAGAAGACAGTGAAAGATGAAGAGATGATTCTCAAACTGGGTAAGCTTGCTTATCAGCAGCTTTTGAAAGGAAATCTGATCTTCTATGATGAAGACCTGAAAGAGTGTGGCATTGATGTGACAGAAGCATCAGTTTACTCAGGATTGTGCACTCAGATCTTCAGAGAGGAGTTGGGCTTGTATCAGGGGAAAGTCTTCAGCTTTGTCCATCTGAGCATTCAGGAACATCTAGCAGCTCTATATGTGCATCTCTCATTTAAAGACAATAATATCAATGTGTTTGACTGGATTACCAAACCAGCTAATGGAGACACAGGCTCACTATCTGATCTCCATCAGAGAGCCGTGGATGAGGCTTTACGCAGTAAAACTGGGCATCTGGACCTTTTCCTGCGTTTCCTTCTGGGTCTGTCAGTGAAGTTGAATCAGAGTCTCTTACAAGAACTAAGGACAAAGACAAGAGACAGCTCTCACAACATTGAGAAAACAGTTCAGTATATTAAAGAAAAGATCAGTGAGAATCCCTCTCCAGAAAAATACATCAACCTGTTTCACTGTTTGAATGAACTGGGTGATCTTTCACTAATGAATGAAGCTGAACCTCATATGTGGTCTGGAGAATTACGTAAGGTGAAACTCTCCTCATCTCAGTGGTCAGCTTTAGTTTTTGTGTTGTTGTCGTCAGAATGGACAATAAAGGAGTTTAACATGAAGAGGTTAATCGGAGCTGAAAATGAGCAGTAAGTATCAATGAGTACAATCAATACATTCTAAAAAATTATGAACAAAGAGAAACAAGAAGCTCAGAAATCTGTAGTTGTGCAGATTCAGACAGAATTTAGTAGTTCATATTTTTATTTCTATTTTATGAGTTCACACAAATAATCAGAGCAATTCATAAAAAAATAAAACTATAAGACTGGAAAACTGGAACTCTCTGTTGCAAAATTAGCATTCCGTCCTGAGATTCACCATGCCGAGCAGTTCTGTGTTCTCAAACAGTAGAGTGTGGCGCTTGCAACGCTAAGGTCATGGGTTCGCTTCCCAGGGAAAGCAAGAACTGATCAGAATGTCAATGTGTTCCTTGAATGTAATGTAAGTCGCTTTGGATAAAAGTGTCTGCCAAATGCAGAAATGTAAGTGAAATGTAAGTTCCCAAGATGCACCACAGCGAGCTGGTGATGCCTCACCCTAATTAGGGGCCAAGCACCGAAGGTGCGGAGGCACCTATTGTAATCGTTCTCGTTCTTATTAGGGGCCAAGCACCGAAGGTGCGGAGGCACCTATTGTTTTTGTTCCGGTTCTTATTAGGGGTTCAAACGCGAAGCGTTGAAAACCTATTGTAATTGTTAGGATTTTTATTATTATTAGGGGTTCAAACGCGAAGCGTTGAAAACCTATTGTAATTGTTAGGATTTTTAGGGGTTCAAACGCGAAGCGTTGAAAACCTATTGTAATTGTTAAGATTTTTATTAGGGGTTCAAACGCGAAGCGTTGAAAACCTATTGTAATCGTTAAGATTTTTATTATTAGGGGTTCAAACGCGAAGCGTTGAAAACCTATTGTAATTGTTAGGATTTTTATTATTATTATTATTCTGCCGTACTTCTTATCGTGCAGACCAAACCGTAAGGTCTAGAGACTTGAAAGTTGGCCAGATGGTAGGTCTCAATTTGGGGAGAACGTATCAAAATATGACGCAAATCGGGCAATAGGTGGCGCTATAGCGACTACAAACGCGTACATGCTCATAACTCGTAAACCGTTTGTCGTACACTCAAGTGTCTTATATCTCTGGAATCCTTGGCTCAAGACTTAAAAAATGTATATCTCCGATTTCATTTCCGTCTATAAAAATTTTCCGCCATTTTGAATTTTCTGAAAAAAAATTTTTTCGAACTCCTCATAGGCCGTTTGTCCAAATAACGCAAAACTTCACACATATCATCTAGAGACTCTCATGACCAAAAGTTATTCAAAGAATTTTGATCGGTGATTCAGGCTCGCAACAACACGCTAAAACGTTTGCATAAGGCGGAGGCACTTTTGCTAAAATCGTAATAACTCTGGAGTGCAAAGAGATAATCTCACCAAACTTCAAATATTCATGTATAAGCTCATTTTGTGGTCACACCAAAAAAACTGGGCCAGTTGACCACTTGGTGGCGCTATATTGCGAAAAAAACTCTAAATCACCTGTACAGGGTCACATGTTTGTCTGATTTACTTGAAACTTGTCATGCACGGTCTTTGTCCAAGGGTCCATGATGGTGTATGAGGACATTGGTGTATCTCAAAAAACATGGCCGTCATCAGCCAATGAACTTTGAGCATCAATTAGACCAGCTTAACGAAGGTCGATCAGAATGAAACTCGATGGGCGTGTTTGACTCATGACCCTAGAGATCTGTCAGAATTTTGAAAAAGATCGGACACTAGTTGGCGCTAACGAGTTTTTTTGCGTCTCTACTCACGTGGTGTTTCACGCATCCACACAATATTGATATCATATGATAGATCTCCTCCTACTGAACAACTTTGCCTCAAGAACCACTGCTGTCAATCAAATTGTTTGTGAAATATTGGAGATTTTGGAAATTTCAACTTTTTCGAACTCGTCATAGGCGGTCAATACGATTGGCTTGAAAATTCACACGCATCATCTAGGGACACTCAAGGGAAAAAGTTATTCAAAGAATTTTGATCAGTCAAACCCTTCAGCAGATATAATTTTTCATATATTTCTGGTTTGGCCTATTGTGAATAAAAAGTCTATATATCTTGTCCACAAACAAGAAACTTCACAAAACTCTGAAAATGTTAAGAACAAGTCATTTTGAAGAAACGTGTGAGGTTTTATGTATTTCTGATGCTCGTACGGTTCACAATAAATTATAAACTTTCTATATTTTAAAATCTTAGAAAAGCTATAATACTAGTTTTGTCCACAAGAGGCACTGTCAGTCTAGGGAATCTTTTTATTCCATTTCGAGCTTGAAAGCTCTCTGTTGACATGTTGTTTCAAAACATTTGTAACATATCTACATATTGTTTACACAAACTAGAAGCTTCATAAAGCTGCCTTTATGTGGAGAACAAGTCAGATTGACATAGACTGACATTAACCGACAGAACAGTTCAGATGTTCAGTTCACAATATTAATATCATTTAATCTTCTCATTCTGAACATCTTTGAAAGATGTCTATTCATTGTTTGCACAGAGTAGAAACTTCACAGAACCGTGCTCATTAGGAAAACTAGTCAGATTTACAAAAAAAGGTCATAACAGTTCAGATGATATGACGTGTAGTGTTAAACATATCCACATTATTATCATTTGATAGATCTTCCCATACTGAAAAAATTTGTAACATGTCTATATATCATTTACACAAACTAGAAACTTCATACAGCTCTGTTTATGTGGAGAACAAGTCAGATTGACAAAGACCGACATACACCGACATAACTGTTCATATGTTCAGTTCACAATGTCAATATCATTTGATCTTCTCATTCTGAACATCTTTGAAAGATGTCTATACATTGTTTACACAAATAGAAACTTCACAGAACTGTGCACATTAGGAGAACCAGTCAGATTGACCACAAACCGTCTTGACAGCTCAGATGGTCTTGCGACGTTTGAACCCCGGTCATTGCTGCTTGCAGCTATATTTAGGGGTTCAAACGCGAAGCGTTGAAAACCTATTGTAATTGTTAGGATTTTTATTATTATTATTATTATTATTATTATTATTATTCTGCCGTACTTCTTATCGTGCAGACCAAACCGTAAGGTCTAGAGACTTGAAAGTTGGTCAGATGATAGATCTCAATTTGGGGAGAAGGTATCAAAATATGACGCAAATCGGGCTATAGGTGGCGCTACAGCGACTACAAACGCGTACATGTTCATAACTCGTAAACCGTTTGTCGTACACTCAAGTGTCTTATATCTCTGGAATCCTTGGCTCAAAACTTAAAAAATGTATATCTCCGATTTCATTTCCGCCTATAAAAATTTTCCGCCATTTTGCATTTTCTGAAAAAAAAAGTTTTCGAACTCCTCATAGGCCGTTTGGCCAAATCACGCAAAATTTCACACACATCATCTAGAGACTCTCTTGACCAAAAGTTGTCAAAGGAATTTTAATCGGTGATTCACGCTTGCAACAAGACAATAAAACGTTCGCATAAGGCGGAGACACTTTTGCTAAAATCGTAATAGCTCTGGAACGCAAAGAGATAATCTCACCAAACTTCACATAGTCATGTATAAGCTCAATTTGTAGTCACACCAAAAAAACTGCGATGATTGACCACTTGGTGGCGCTATATTGCGAAAAAAACACTCAATCACCTGTACAGGGTCACATGGTAGTCCGATTGACCTGAGACTTGTCATGCACGGTCTTTGTCCAAGGGTCCATGATGGTCTATGAGGACATTGGTGTATCTCAAAAAACATGACCGTCATCGGCCAATGAACTTTGAGCATCAATTAGACTAGCTTAACGAAGGTCGATCGGAACGAAACTCGATGGGCGTGTTTGACTCATGGCCCTAGTGGTCTGTCAGAATTTTGAAGAAAATCGGACACTAGTTGGCGCTAACGAGTTTTTTGCGTCTCTACTCACGTGGTGTTTCACGCATCCACAAAATATTGATATCATCTGATAGATCTCCTCATACTGAACAACTTTGCCTCAAGAACCACTGCTGTCAATTAAATTGTTTGCGAAATATTGGAGATTTTTGAAATTTCAAATTTTTCGAACTCGTCATAGGCCGTCAATCTCACTGGCTTGAAAATTCACACGCATCATCTAGGGACACTCAAGGCAAAAAGTTGTCAAAGGATTTTCGATTAGTTAAACCGTTCAGCAGATACAATTTTTCATATATTTCTGATTTGGACTATTGTCATTAAAATGTCTATATATCTTGTCCAAAAACAATAAACTTCACAAAACTGTGTAAATGTTGATGATCATCACCATGATGATCTATGAGGACATTGGTGTATCTCAAAAAACATGACCGTCATCGGCCAATGAACTTTGAGCATCAATTAGACTAGCTTAACGAAGGTCGATCGGAACGAAACTCGATGGGCGTGTTTGACTCATGGCCCTAGTGGTCTGTCAGAATTTTGAAGAAAATCGGACACTAGTTGGCGCTAACGAGTTTTTTGCGTCTCTACTCACGTGGTGTTTCACGCATCCACAGAATATTGATATCATCTGATAGATCTCCTCATACTGAACAACTTTGCCTCAAGAACCACTGCTGTCAATCAAATTGTTTGCGAAATATTGGAGATTTTTTAAATTTCAAATTTTTCGAACTCGTCATAGGCCGTCAATCTCACTGGCTTGAAAATTCACACGCATCATCTAGGGGCACTCAAGGCAAAAAGTTGTCAAAGGATTTTCGATTAGTTAAACCGTTCAGCAGATACAATTTTTCATATATTTCTGATTTGGCCTATTGTGATTAAAATGTCTAAATATCTTGTCCACAAACAAGAAACTTCACAAAACTGTGTAAATGTTAAGAACAAGTCATTTTGAAGAAACGTGTGAGGTTTCATGTATTTCAGATGCTCATGGGGCTCACAATAAATTATAAACACTCTATATTTTAAAATCTTAGAAAAGCTGTAATTCTAGTTTTGTCCACAAGAGAAACGTCACAGAACTGTGAACATGTTAAGAACAAGTCATTTTGAAGAAATGTGTCAGGTCTCATGTATTTCTGATGCTCATAGGGCTCACAATAAATAATAAACGATCTATATTTTAAAATCTTAGAAAAGCTGTAATACTTACTTTTGTCCACAAGAGGCGCCGTCAGGCTAGAAAATCTTTTCATGTGGAGAACAAGTCAGATTGACATAGACTGACATAAAAGTTCAGATGATATGATGTGTGGTGTTAAACATATCCACACGATATTAATATAATTTGATAGATCTTCCTATGGTGAAAAAATGTGTAATATGATACGTCTATACATCGTTTACACAAACTAGAAACTTCATAAAGATGTGTTTATGTGGAGAACAAGTCAGATTGACATAGATCGACATTACAGTTCAGATGTTCAGTTCACAATATTAATATCATTTGATCTTCTCATTCTGAACATCTTTGAAAGATGTCTATACATTGTTTGCACAAAGTAGAAACTTCACAGAACTGTGCACATTAGGAGAACTAGTCAGATTGACCACAAACAGTCATGACATCTCAGATGGTCCTGCTACGTTTGAACCCCGGTCATTGCTGCTTGCAGCTATATTTAGGGGTTCAAACGCGAAGCGTTGAAAACCTATTGTAATTGTTAGGATTTTTATTATTATTATTATTATTATTATTCTGCCGTACTTCTTATCGTGCAGACCAAACCGTAAGGTCTAGAGACTTGAAAGTTGGTCAGATGGTAGGTCTCAATTTGGGGAGAAAGTATCAAAATATGACGCAAATCGGGCAATAGGTGGCGCTACAGCGACTACAAACGCGTACACGCTCATAACTCGTAAACCGTTTGTCGTAGACTCAAGTGTCTTATATCCCTGGAATCCTTGGCTCAAGACTTAAAAAATGTATATCTCCGATTTCATTTCCGCCTATAAAAATTTTCCGCCATTTTGAATTTTCTGAAAAAAAATTTTTTCGAACTCCTCATAGGCCGTTTGTCCAAATCACGCAAAATTTCCCACGCATCATCTAGAGACTCTCATGACCAAAAGTTGTCAAAGGAATTTTAATCGGTGATTCACGCTTGCAACAAGACAATAAAACGTTCGCATAAGGCGGAGACACTTTTGCTAAAATCGTAATACCTCTGGAACGCAAAGAGATAATCTCACCAAACTTCACATAGTCATGTATAAGATCAGTATGTGGTCACACCAAAAAAACTGCGATGATTGACCACTTGGTGGCGCTATATTGCGAAAAAAACACTCAATCACCTGTACAGGGTCACATGGTAGTCCGATTGACCTGAGACTTGTCATGCACGGTCTTTGTCCAAGGGTCCATGATGGTCTATGAGGACATTGGTGTATCTCAAAAAACATGACCGTCATCGGCCAATGAACTTTGAGCATCAATTAGACTAGCTTAACGAAGGTCGATCGGAACGAAACTCGATGGGCGTGTTTGACTCATGGCCCTAGTGGTCTGTAAGAATTTTGAAGAAAATCGAACACTAGTTGGCGCTAACGAGTTTTTTGCGTCTCTACTTACGTGGTGTTCCACGCATCCACAAAATATTGATATCATCTGATAGATCTCCTCATACTGAACAACTTTGCCTCAAGAACCACTGCTGTCAATCAAATTGTTTGCGAAATATTGGAGATTTTTGAGATTTCAAATTTTTCGAACTCGTCATAGGCCGTCAATCTCACTGGCTTGAAAATTCACACGCATCATCTAGGGACACTCAAGGCAAAAAGTTGTCAAAGGATTTTTGATTAGTTAAACCGTTCAGCAGATACAATTTTTCATATATTTCTGATTTGGCCTATTGTGATTAAAATGTCTATATATCATGTCCAAAAACAAGAAACTTCACAAAACTTTGTAAATGTTAAGAACAAGACATTATGAAGAAACTTGTGAGGTTTCATGTATTTCTGATGCTCGTACGGCTCACAATAAATTATAAACACTCTATATTTTGAAATCTTAGAAAAGCTGTCATACTAGTTTTGTCCACAAGAGAAATGTCACAGATCTGTGAACATGTTGAGAACAAGTCATTTTGAAGAAATGTGTCAGGTCTCATGTATTTCTGATGCTCATAGGGCTCACAATAAATTACAAACTATCTATATTTTAAAATCTTAGAAAAGCTGTAATACTACTTTTGTCCACAAGAGGCGCCGTCAGGCTAGAAAATCTTTTCATGTGGAGAACAAGTCAGATTGACATAGACTGACATAAAAGTTCAGATGATATGATGTGTGGTGTTAAACATATCCACACGATATTAATATAATTTGATAGATCTTCCTATAGTGAAAAAATGTGTAATATGATATGTCTATACATCGTTTACACAAACTAGAAACTTCATAAAGATGTGTTTATGTGGAGAACAAGTCAGATTGACATAGACTGACATAACAGTTCAGATGTTCAGCTCACAATATTAATATCATTTGATCTTCTCATTCTGAACATCTTTGAAAGATGTCTATACATTGTTTGCACAGAGAGTAGAAACTTCACAGAACTGTGCACATTAGGAGAACTAGTCAGATTGACCACAAACAGTCATGACAGCTCAGATGGTCTTGCTACGTTTGAACCCCGGTCATTGCTGCTTGCAGCTATATTTATTATTATTATTATTATTCTGCCGTACTTCTTATCGTGCAGACCAAACCGTAATGTCTAGAGACTTGAAAGTTGGCCAGAAGGTAGGTCTCAATTTGGGGAGAACGTATCAAAATATGACCCCGATTGGCCAATAGGTGGCGCTACAGCGATCAAAATACCTAAATTGCTAATAACTCATAGACAGTTTGTCGTACACTCAAGTGTCTTATATCCCTGGAATCCTTGGCTCAAGACTTAAAAAATGTATATCTCCGATTTCATTTCCGCCCATAAAAATTTTCCGCCATTTTGAATTTTCTGAAAAAAAATTTTTTCGAACTCCTCATAGGCCGTTTGTCCAAATAACGTGAAACTTCACACATATCATCTAGAGACTCTCATGACCAAAAGTTATTCAAATAATTTCGATCGGTGATTCAGGCTTGCAACAACACGCTAAAACGTTCGCATAGTGCGGAGACACTTTTGCTAAAATCGTAATAACTCTGGAACGCAAAGAGATAATCTCAACAAACTTCACATAGTCATGTATAAGGTCATTTTGTGGTCACACCAAAAAAACTGGGCCAGTTGACCACTTGGTGGCGCTATATTGTGAAAAAAACACTAAATCACCTGTACAGGGTCACATGTTTGTCTGATTGTTCTGAAACTTGTCATGCACGGTCTTTGTCCAAGGGTCCATGATGGTCTATGAGGATCTTGGTGTATCTCAAAAAACATGACCGTCATCGGCCAATGAACTTTGAGCATCAATTAGACTAGCTTAACGAAGGTCGATCGGAACGAAACTCGATGGGCGTGTTTGACTCATGGCCCTAGTGGTCTGTCAGAATTTTGAAGAAAATCGGACACTAGTTGGCGCTAACGAGTTTTTTGCGTCTCTACTCACGTGGTGTTTCACGCATCCACAAAATATTGATATCATCTGATAGATCTCCTCATACTGAACAACTTTGCCTCAAGAACCACTGCTGTCCATCAAATTGTTTGTGAAATATTGGAGATTTTAGAAAATTAAAATTTTTCGAACTAGTCATAGGCCGTCAATACGATTGGCTTGAAAATTCACACTCATCATCTAGGGACACTCAAGGCAAAAAGTTATTCAAAGAATTTCGATCAGTTAAACCGTTCAGCAGATACAATTTTTCATATATTTCTGATTTGGTCTATTGTGATTAAAATGTCTATATATCTTGTCCACAAACAAGAAACTTCACAAAACTGTGTAAATGTTAAGAACAAGTCATTTTGAAGAAATGTGTTGGGTTTCATGTATTTCTGATGCTCATAGGGCTCACAATAAATTATAAACACTCTATATTTTAAAATCTTAGAAAAGCTGTAATACTAGTTTTGTCCACAAGAGAAACGTCACAAAACTGTGAACATGTTAAGAACAAGTCATTTTGAAGAAATGTGTCGGGTTTCATGTATTTCTGATGCTCATAGGGCTCACAATAAATTATAAACGATCTTTATTTTAAAATCTTAGAAAAGCTGTAATACTACTTTTGTCCAACAGAGGCACCATCAGGCTAGGAACTTTTTTATGTGGAGAACAAGTCAAATTGACATAGACTGACATAACAGTTCAGAGGACATGACTTATGGTGTTAAACACATGCACGTAATATTAATATCATTTGATAGATTTTTCCATACTGAAAAAATGGTTAACATGTGTATATATATCGTTTACACAAACTAGAAACTTCATAAAGCTCTGTTTATGTGGAGAACAAGTCAGATTGACATACACCGACATAACAGTTCAGATGTTCAGCTCACAATATTAATATCATTTGATCTTCTCATTCTGAACATCTTTGAAAGATGTCTATACATTGTTTGCACAAAGTAGAAACTTCACAGAACTGTGCACATTAGGATAACTAGTCAGATTGACCACAAACAGTCATGACAGCTCAGATGGTCCTGCTACGTTTGAACCCCGGTCATTGCTGCTTGCAGCTATATTTATTAGGGGTTCAAACGCGAAGCGTTGAAAACCTATTGTAATTGTTAGGATTTTTATTATTAGGGGTTCAAACGCGTAGCGTTGAATACCTATTGTATCTGTTAGGATTTTTATTATTATTCTTCTGCCGTACTTCCGATCGTGCAGACCAAACCGTAAGGTCTAGAGACTTGAAACCTGGCCAGATGGTAGGTCTCAATTTGGGGGGAACGTATCAAAACATGACGCAAATCGGCCTATAGGGGGCGCTACAGCGATCAAAATAGCTAAATCGCTAATAACTCATAGACCGTTTGTCCTACACTCAAGTGTCTTATATCTCTGGAATCCTTGGCTCAAGACGAACAAAACGTATATCTCCGATTTCATTTCCGTCTAGAAAAATTTTCCGCCATTTTGAATTTTCTGAAAAAAAAATTTTTCGAACTCCTCATAGGCCGTTTGTCCAAATCACGTGAAACTTCACACGCATCATCTAGAGACTCTCATGACCAAAAGTTATTCAAAGAATTTTGATCAGTGATTCACGCTCGCAACAGGACGTCCAAACGTCTGAGTAGGGCGGAGCCTCTTTTGCTAAAATCATAATAATTCTGGAACGCAAAGAGATAATCTCACCAAACTTGAAATACTCGTGTATGAGCTAATTTTGTGGTCACGCTGAAAAATCTGCAACGATTGACCACTTGGTGGCGCTATATTATGAAAAAAACACTAAAACATTTGTACATGTGCACTCGTTAGTCCGATTGACTTGAAACTTCTCATGCATGGTCTTTGTCCAATGACCCATGATGATCTATGAGGATATTGGCGTATCTCAAAAAACATGGCTGTCATCGGCCAATGAAATTTGAGCATCAATTAGACCAACTTAACGAACCTTGATCGGAATGAAACTCGATGAGTGTGTTTGACTCATGGCCCTAGAGGTCTGTCAGAATTTTTAAAGAAATCAGCCACTAGTTGGCGCTAACGAGTTTTTTTGCATCTCTAATCACGTGGTGTTTCACACATCCTCACAATATTGATATCATCTGTTAGATCGTCTCATACTGAGCAACTTTGCCTCAAGAACCACTGCTGTAAATCGAATTATTAGCGAAACATTGGAGATTTTAGAAAATTAAATTTTTTCGAACTAGTCATAGGCCGTCGATACGATTGGCTTGAAAATTCACACGCATCATCTAGGGGCACTCAAGGCAAAAAGTTATTCAAAGAATTTCGATCAGTTAAACCGTTCAGCAGATACAATTTTTCATATATTTCTGATTTGGCCTATTGTGATTAAAATGTCTATATATCTTGTGCACAAACAAAAAACGTCACAGAACTGTGAACTTGTTAAGAACACGTCATTTTGAAGAAATGTGTCTGGTTTCATGTATTTCTGATGCTCATAGGGCTCACAATAAATTATAAACTATCTATATTTAAAAATCTCAGTAAAGCTGTAATACTAGTTTTGTCCACAAGAGGCACCGTCAGGCTAGGAAATCTTTTTATTCCAATTTCAGTTAGAAGAATCTTTGCTCACATCTTGTTTCACACATCCACACTATTTTAGTATTTGATAGATCTTTCCATACTGAATAAAAACCAATTAAAACTGAAAAAATGATGGCTGTAATATTACTTGTCCACAAGAGGGAGCCACAGGATAAGAAATCGTTTTATTCCAATTTCTGAATTTGTTTTTCTTTTAAAACCCCTTCAGACCTGAAATAGGTCCCAGGTAAAAAATAAAATAAAATAAAAAATACCATTAAATTAGGCATAAATTAAGGAGTCAAAAAAATAATTCATAACTCCTTCATAGAAATTTTTGATGTCCATTGTAATGGACATCAGGACTAAAGCGTTGTAAATCAGATTGCTATAAAGTCCTATAGACAATTAAAAAATTTGATATATATATATTTTTTTTTTTACATTTCCAGGTCAAGAACCTGAACAATATAACATTTCAACTTTAATTTTTTTTGTACAGATTTGCACATTTTTAACAAAATACACCTCTCATAGGAAATGCATTGGGAGACTGCAAACAGTGACTTTACACACACACATAGGCTGTGTGTTTCTTTCCAGGTATTCCCAAGTGGCACAGAGCAGTAGTGCATCTTGCACTGATCACAGAATTGTATACTCTGCATATTACATTTTTTCACAAATGTAGTATTACTGTGATAACTGTATTTTTTTTATCTCATATCTCAGAACATTACACATTTGGCTCTTGAGACAATAATAGCCCATTCTGTCAATCTTAGAGCTGTTGGCCACTTTTAGATGGAGTGTCCACCCCATCTGGTGGGGATTTCACAACATTACACCACTGTTTTTTATTTATTTATTTTTTTTCATATGCCCCCCACTGGCCATAACAGCAAATAACATTATGATACCACATTAGGACATCTGTACAATACCTGTAAACATTTTTTTTGTGGATATTGTATTTATTAGGTCCTACAGATCCCAAATAGCAAGAAAAATTATAAAATGCACAGATAGATATGCAAAGAGGATCTATAATAAATTTCAATATGCATATCTGAATGGGCATTGACTGAATGGGCATTGAATGGGTATTGACAATACCTGTAAACATTTTTTTTTGTGGATATTGTATTTATTAGGTCCTACAGATCCCAAAAAGCAAGAAAAATTATAAAATGCACAGATAGATATGCAAAGAGGATCTATAATAAATCTCAATATGCATATCTGAATGGGCATTGATTAGGTGACACTGAGACCTGGTGTCCATTACAATGGACATGCATTTTTCAAAAAATCCTGAGAAAAAACTTGCAGGTCTCCAATCGATTTTTTACTTTTATTAGTAAGTTAAATCTCTCTATTTTACATACCAACTGTGAAATTTTGGCAAACATTTCAAAGATTGAAAATATAACTGTACAAAATGCAGCTTCCTTCTGTAGGTGAAAAACGGCGCCCCCGTGCTTCACTTCAAATGTTGTGGGTTTTTAAAAATTTCCACATCCAGAACTTTACTGCCATCTAGAGGATGACAAGGGTCCAATCTCTTGGGGTGCATGCTTTAAATTAGGAAAAATGCTCAAAAAGTAAAAAAAAAAGGGGCGTGAAATGTCATGTCCATTGTAATGGACACCAGGGGCCTCATGTATCAACACTACTTACGCACAAAAACGTTGCGTTCGCCAGCTTTCACGCTCACGGTCGGATGTACTAAAAGTGAAACTAACGTGACAATGTGCGTTTCTCCACGGCAAGTTCATGTCAGGCGTAAGTACATATCTCATTGTTTTGTCCATTGGCGACTACTACAGGCAATGAAGTGAAGCTGCAAACATTATACAACGAATTTTTCTTTAAGTCTGTGTGAAGCATTGCTATTTATTTGCAATGTATAAAATCATTTATATATATATATATTGTCACACAAGCCTTATGGGAATATTCTATAAATTATGCAATTAAGTAAGAACATATAAAACACGTGCAAATTGAAGGGTAAAATTAACATTTAGTCTATGGCAATGGCAGCTTTGGCAATATTAGAGGACATTGCTAATGGCAGAATCCGAAGAGAACGAGTTTTTAGGGACCACAATGATTTTCTGGCCCAGCCTTATCAGCCATTTCAGATTTCCAAGGGCTATCCTCCGAATCTAGTTGGGTCCGAATCTAGAGAGAGAGACAGCGAGGAAACACGCAATTCCCGTTCCATTACAGGTGCTGACAACGCTTGGTTTCCTGGCAACTGATTCTTTCCAAAGGGAACTGACCGACCGCTCAGGAATCAGCGACTCGTCTTTGAGCCGCGCAAAGCCAGCTGTCCCCACATGATGCCGTTGACCAGCCAAACATTAAAATGCAATTTACAGCAAAATGATTTGCAACTTCCCTAATGTAATCGGAGCGATCTACTGCACACACATATAAGGCACCATCTGAAGATGAATTTGCATACGAGAATCGGAAACATTTCCATTCAATAAATGTGCAGATTATATGTGATGCGCAAATACGCCTAAAAAATATTGTGGCAAGGTGCCCTGGGTCAACCCATGATTCATACATCCTTACAAAAAGCTTGGTTGGGTGACAGCTGGTAGCTGGCAGAGTGCGCGATGGCTTCTTGATGAGTGATGCATTTAAAGTTATGGTTCTGTCTAATAGTACTTTTTATTTTTATTTATTTGCATTTAATTAAATTAATTATATAACAATTATATATAATAATTGTATTTAATTATACAACAACCCTTCAGAAGACCGCGGTTATCCACTAAAGACAATTATAAGACCATTTCTTTTTAAGATCATTTACAGTGCAACTTTCAGATCCAACCGCATTGACGGCATCAGCTAAACTCCCCCATATTTTCATATTTTTTTTCCTTTTGTTATTAATTCCGGAGGACAAAGTTCCAAATATTTTTTTTTCTAATTTCTACCTCCGATAGTAGCACCTCCAATTCACTTTCTGTACTTTCACTTTCGTTTTCGTGCCGCTTCCTTTTGCCCAAGTGGACTCATTACCATATTTAAATCAGTTTAATTAAGGGAGGAGTCTGGGTGGAGTGTTGTGCTCGTGCATGTGCGCTCAATTTCACGTGAATCGGGATGTACGAAGAGAATATGCGCGGGATCCTTCGAACGCAGAGATTGATATATCTGGATTTTTTTGTGCGTTCGCACATTCACAGCTTTGTCCGTAAGTGATGTTTCAGTATGAATTCAACGCAAGTCTTAGTACATGAGGCCCCAGGTCTGAAGGGGTTTTAATATGTGAACAATTTCTAAATTGGCTGTCACGGTACACTCGTTTATTCGATTGACTTGAAACTTGTCATGCACTGTCCTTATCCAAGGGTCCATGATGGTCTATGAAGATATTGGCATATCTCAAAAAACATGGCCGTCATCGGCCAATGAAGTTTGAGCATCAATTAGACCAACTTAACAAAGGTCGATTGCAACGAAACTTGATGGGAGTGTTTGGATGAAATGTAGTGCTAAACACAACTACACAATATTAATATTGTTTGATAAATCTCCTCATAATGAACAACTCATCACCAACTGAAAGATGATGGCTGTCATAATATTTTTGTCCACAATAGGGAACCACAGGATAAGAAATCTTTTTTATGTATATATGGATATAAAATTCACACTTTCGCTAAAATCTTAATAACTCTGGATTGCAAAGAGATAATCTCACCAAACTTGAAATACTCATGTAAGAGCTCATTTTGTGGTAACACTAAAAAATCTGCAACGATTGACCACTTGGTGGCGCTATATTATGAAAAAAACACTAAAACATCTGTACATGTGCACTCTTTGGTCCGATTGACTTCAAACTTGTCATGCACCTTCTTTGTCCAAAGGGCCTTGATGGTCTTGCTAAGTTTGAACCCCGGTGATTGCTGCTTGCAGCTATATTTATTATTATTATTATTATTCTGCCGTACTTCTTATCGTGCAGACCAAACCGTAAGGTCTAGAGACTTGAAAGTTGGTCAGATGGTAGGTCTCAATTTGGGGAGAAAGTATCAAAATATGACGCAAATCGGGCAATAGGTGGCGCTACAGCGACTACAAACGCGTACACGCTCATAACTCGTAAACCGTTTGTCGTAGACTCAAGTGTCTTATATCCCTGGAATCCTTGGCTCAAGACTTAAAAAATGTATATCTCCGATTTCATTTCCGCCTATAAAAATTTTCCGCCATTTTGAATTTTCTGAAAAAAAATTTTTTCGAACTCCTCATAGGCCGTTTGTCCAAATCACGCAAAATTTCCCACGCATCATCTAGAGACTCTCATGACCAAAAGTTGTCAAAGGAATTTTAATCGGTGATTCACGCTTGCAACAAGACAATAAAACGTTCGCATAAGGCGGAGACACTTTTGCTAAAATCGTAATACCTCTGGAACGCAAAGAGATAATCTCACCAAACTTCACATAGTCATGTATAAGATCAGTATGTGGTCACACCAAAAAAACTGCGATGATTGACCACTTGGTGGCGCTATATTGCGAAAAAAACACTCAATCACCTGTACAGGGTCACATGGTAGTCCGATTGACCTGAGACTTGTCATGCACGGTCTTTGTCCAAGGGTCCATGATGGTCTATGAGGACATTGGTGTATCTCAAAAAACATGACCGTCATCGGCCAATGAACTTTGAGCATCAATTAGACTAGCTTAACGAAGGTCGATCGGAACGAAACTCGATGGGCGTGTTTGACTCATGGCCCTAGTGGTCTGTCAGAATTTTGAAGAAAATCGAACACTAGTTGGCGCTAACGAGTTTTTTGCGTCTCTACTTACGTGGTGTTCCACGCATCCACAAAATATTGATATCATCTGATAGATCTCCTCATACTGAACAACTTTGCCTCAAGAACCACTGCTGTCAATCAAATTGTTTGCGAAATATTGGAGATTTTTGAGATTTCAAATTTTTCGAACTCGTCATAGGCCGTCAATCTCACTGGCTTGAAAATTCACACGCATCATCTAGGGACACTCAAGGCAAAAAGTTGTCAAAGGATTTTTGATTAGTTAAACCGTTCAGCAGATACAATTTTTCATATATTTCTGATTTGGCCTATTGTGATTAAAATGTCTATATATCATGTCCAAAAACAAGAAACTTCACAAAACTTTGTAAATGTTAAGAACAAGACATTATGAAGAAACTTGTGAGGTTTCATGTATTTCTGATGCTCGTACGGCTCACAATAAATTATAAACACTCTATATTTTGAAATCTTAGAAAAGCTGTCATACTAGTTTTGTCCACAAGAGAAATGTCACAGATCTGTGAACATGTTGAGAACAAGTCATTTTGAAGAAATGTGTCAGGTCTCATGTATTTCTGATGCTCATAGGGCTCACAATAAATTACAAACTATCTATATTTTAAAATCTTAGAAAAGCTGTAATACTACTTTTGTCCACAAGAGGCGCCGTCAGGCTAGAAAATCTTTTCATGTGGAGAACAAGTCAGATTGACATAGACTGACATAAAAGTTCAGATGATATGATGTGTGGTGTTAAACATATCCACACGATATTAATATAATTTGATAGATCTTCCTATAGTGAAAAAATGTGTAATATGATATGTCTATACATCGTTTACACAAACTAGAAACTTCATAAAGATGTGTTTATGTGGAGAACAAGTCAGATTGACATAGACTGACATAACAGTTCAGATGTTCAGCTCACAATATTAATATCATTTGATCTTCTCATTCTGAACATCTTTGAAAGATGTCTATACATTGTTTGCACAGAGTAGAAATTTCACAGAACTGTGCACATTAGGAGAACTAGTCAGATTGACCACAAACAGTCATGACAGCTCAGATGGTCCTGCTACGTTTGAACCCCGGTCATTGCTGCTTGCAGCTATATTTATTATTATTATTATTCTGCCGTACTTCTTATCGTGCAGACCAAACCGTAATGTCTAGAGACTTGAAAGTTGGCCAGAAGGTAGGTCTCAATTTGGGGAGAACGTATCAAAATATGACCCCGATTGGCCAATAGGTGGCGCTACAGCGATCAAAATACCTAAATTGCTAATAACTCATAGACAGTTTGTCGTACACTCAAGTGTCTTATATCCCTGGAATCCTTGGCTCAAGACTTAAAAAATGTATATCTCCGATTTCATTTCCGCCTATAAAAATTTTCCGCCATTTTGAATTTTCTGAAAAAAAAATTTTTCGAACTCCTCATAGGCCGTTTGTCCAAATAATGTGAACCTTCACACATATCATCTAGAGACTCTCCTGACCAAAAGTTATTCAAATAATTTCGATCGGTGATTCAGGCTTGCAACAACACGCTAAAACGTTCGCATAGTGCGGAGACACTTTTGCTAAAATCGTAATAACTCTGGAACGCAAAGAGATAATCTCAACAAACTTCATATAGTCATGTATAAGGTAATTTTGTGGTCACACCAAAAAAACTGGGCCAGTTGACCACTTGGTGGCGCTATATTGTGAAAAAAAACACTAAATCACCTGTACAGGGTCACATGTTTGTCTGATTGTTCTGAAACTTGTCATGCACGGTCTTTGTCCAATGGGCCATGATGATCTATGAGGATATTGGCGTATCTCAAAAAACATGGCCGTTATCGGCCAATGAAGTTTAAGCATAAATTAGACCAGCTTACCGAAGGTCGATCGGAACGAAACTCGATGGGTGTGTTTGACTCATGGCCCTAGTGGTCTGTCAGAATTTTGAAAAAAATCGGATACTAGTTGGCGCTAACGAGTTTTTTGCGTCTCTACTCACGTGTTGTTTCACGCATCCACACAATATTGATACCATATGATAGATCTCCTCATACTGAACAACTTTGCCTCAAGAACCACTGCTGTCAATCAAATTGTTTGTGAAATATTGGAGATTTTAGAAATTTCAACTTTTTCGAACTCGTCATAGGCCGTCACTACGATTGGCTTGAAAATTCACACGCATCATCTAGGGACACTCAAGGGAAAAAGTTATTCAAAGAATTTCGATTAGTTAAACCGTTCAGCAGATATAATTTTTCATATATTTCAGGTTTGGCCTATTGTGAATAAAAAGCCTATATATCTTGTCTACAAACAAGAAACTTCACAAAACTGTGTAAATGTTAAGAACAAGTCATTTTGAAGAAATGTGTTGGGTTTCATGTATTTCTGATGCTCATAGGGCTCACAATAAATTATAAACACTCTATATTTTAAAATCTTAGAAAATATGTAATACTACTTTTGTCCACAAGAGGCACCGTCAGGCTAGAAAATCTTTTCATGTGGAGAACAAGTCAGATTGACATAGACTGACATAACAGTTCAGATGATATGATGTGTGGTGTTAAACATATCCACACGATATTAATATAATTTGATAGATCTTCCTATAGTGAAAAAATGTGTAATATGATATGTCTATACATCGTTTACACAAACTAGAAACTTCATAAAGATGTGTTTATGTGGAGAACAAGTCAGATTGACATAGATCAACATTACAGTTCAGATGTTCAGTTCGCAATATTAATATCATTTGATCTTCTCATTCTGAACATCTTTGAAAGATGTCTATACATTGTTTGCACAAAGTAGAAACTTCACAGAACTGTGCACATTAGGATAACTAGTCAGATTGACCACAAACAGTCATGACAGCTCAGATGGTCCCATAGAACCGTAAGCGGGAAAATGAAAAAAAGTTGGCACACTCATTAAGGACAGTCCAATCACTGACCATAGCAAAATTGAAGTCTCTAACTCAAACAGTCATGACACGCGAAGCGTTGAAAACCTATTGTAATTGTTAGGATTTTTAGGGGTTCAAACGCGAAGCGTTGAAAACCTATTGTAATTGTTAAGATTTTTATTATTATTATTATTATTCTGCCGTACTTCTTATCGTGCAGACCAAACCGTAAGGCCTAGAGACTTGAAAGTTGTCCAGATGGTAGGTCTCAATTTGGGGAGAACATATCAAAATATGACCCCGATTGGCCAATAGATGGCGCTACAGCGATCAAAATAGCTAAATCGCTAATAACTCATAGACAGTTTGTCGTACACTCAAGTTTCTTATATCCCTGGAATCCTTGGCTCAAGACTTAAAAAATGTATATCTCCGATTTCATTTCCGCCTATAAAAATTTTCCGCCATTTTGAATTTTCTGAAAAAAAATTTTTTCGAACTCCTCATAGGCCGTTTGTCCAAATAACGTGAAACTTCACACATATCATCTAGAGACTCTCATGACCAAAAGTTATTCAAATAATTTCGATCGGTGATTCAGGCTTGCAACAACATGCTAAAACGTTCGCGTAATGCAGAGACACTTTTGCTAAAATCGTAATAACTCTGGAACGCAAAGAGATAATCTCAAAAAACTTCACATAGTCATGTATAAGGTCATTTTGTGGTCACGCCCAAAAAACTGGGCCAGTTGACCACTTGGTGGCGCTATATTGTGAAAAAAACTCTAAATCACCTGTACAGGGTCACATGTTTGTCTGATTGACCTGAAACTTGTCATGCACGGTCTTTGTCCTATGGTCCAGTATGGTTTATGAGGACATTGGTGTATCTCAAAAAACATGGCCGTCATCGGCCAATGAACTTTGAGCATCAATTAGACCAGCTTAACAAAGGTCGATCGGAACGAAACTCGATGGGTGTGTTTGACTCATGGCCCTAGTGGTCTGTCAGAATTTTGAAAAAAATCGGACACTAGTTGGCGCTAACAAGTTTTTTGCGTCTCTACTCGCGTGGTGTTTCACGCATCCACACAATATTGATATCATATGATAGATCTCCTCATACTGAACAACTTTGCCTCAAGAACCACTGCTGTCAATCAAATTGTTTGTGAAATATTGGAGATTTTTGAAATTTCAACTTTTTCGAACTCGTCATAGGCCGTCAATACGATTGGCTTGAAAATTCACACGCATCATCTAGGGACACTCAAGGGAAAAAGTTATTCAAAGAATTTCGATCAGGCAAACCCTTCAGCAGATATAATTTTTCATATATTTCAGGTTTGGCCTATTGTGAATAAAAAGCCTATATATCTTGTCCACAAACAAGAAACTTCACAAAACTGTGTAAATGTTAAGAACAAGTCATTTTGAAGAAATGTGTCAGGTCTCATGTATTTCTGATGCTCATAGGGCTCACAATAAATAATAAACGATCTATATTTTAAAATCTTTGAAAAGCTGTCATACTAGTTTTGTCCTCAAGAGAAACGTCACAGATCTGTGAACATGTTAAGAACAAGTCATTTTGAAGAAATGTGTCAGGTCTCATGTATTTCTGATGCTCATAGGGCTCACAATAAATTACAAACGATCTACATTTTAAAATCTTAGAAAAGCTGTAATACTACTTTTGTCCACAAGAGGCACCATCAGGCTAGAAAATCTTTTTATGTGGAGAACAAGTCAGATTGACATAGACTGACATAAAACGACAGAACAGTTCAGATGTTCAGTTCACAATATTAATATCGTTTAATCTTCTCAGTCAGATTGACATAGACCGACATAAACCGACATAACTGTTCATATGTTCAGTTCACAATGTCAATATCATTTGATCTTCTCATTCTGAACATCTTTGAAAGATGTCTATACATTGTTTGTACAGAGTAGAAACTTCACAGAACTGTGCACATTAGGAGAACTAGTCAGATTGACCACAAACCGTCTTGACAGCTCAGATGGTCTTGCGACGTTTGAACCCCGGTCATTGCTGCTTGCAGCTATATTTAGGGGCCAAGCACCGAAGGTGCGGAGGCACCTATTGTAATCGTTCTCGTTCTTATTATTATTCTTCTTCCACCCAGAAGTCAATGGCAGCCCATAGAACCGTAAGTGGGAAAATGATGAAATTTGGCACACACATAGAGGACAGTCCAATCATTGACCACACCAATTTTGGAGTCTCTAACTCCATCCCTCTAGCGCCACCAACTGTCCAAAGTTACACTTACATTTATGCTAATAACTCTTGAACCATAAGGGCTAGAAACAAAATTCCTTTGTCCACTGATTCCTTGGCTCAAGCCGATTCGATTGCACCCTATGACGTCATTTTCCGTCATGAAAATTTTTCCGCAATTTTGAATTTTATGAAAAACCTACTTTGTCGAACTCCTCCTAGGCCGTTTGTCTGATTTTCACAAAAATTGAACCACATCATCTCCAGACTATGGAGACAAAAAGTTATGAGAATCAAGTTGATTGGTCAAACCGTTTTTGATAAACATGCGAAAGAGTTCGACGAATTTGCCGCAAAAATGAACTTGAGGCTATATCTCCGCAACGCATTTGCATATTCAGACCAAAATTGGTGTGTGTCATAGTAGTCATAATCTGAGGCTACCTGCAGAGTTTTGGCGCACTGCCCCCTAGTGGTCAGGAGATATAAAAAATTGACTTTTTTGCTTATAACTTCTGAACACTTTGGTCAAAAATCATAAAACTGGTCTCTTTAGATTCAGGGCATCATGCTGAGTCGTGCGATACCAAATTTTCTTATATCGGCCATTTTGGGCGTCGGCCATTTTGAAATTTGTCGTAAAATGCTATATTTTACAAACGCATTGGCGTATCATTACGAAACTCAGTATGTGTCTTTGGGACCTTGATTTGAACCTACACCAAAAGTTTCGGGGCAGCGCCACCTTGTGGTCAAAAGTTATAACACAATTTCCACAAATGCTAATATCTTTTGATTACATTAAGCTATTTTAAAACAAATGATCTTAATATGTTCCTTGGGTCACACCGAGAACACAGATACCAAATTTGACATAGTTTGCCTAAATTTCATATCCGCCATGTTGTTTCATTCAAAAACCTACTTTTTCAAACTCCTCCTAGACCGTTTGTCCGATTTTCACCAAAATCGAATCGTATCATCTTCAGACTGTGCTGACAAAAAGTTATGGATTTCGTGTCGATAGACAAAACCGTTTTCGTATACCGCAATTACAAATTTGAGGTAGTGATGACAAAATGACTTTAATGCTTTAAGTCAGTAATGTTTTGTCCAAATAACACCAAACTTTGCAGATTTCATTGTCACATTACTCGGACCCAATTCTAACAATTTGGACACAGCGCCAACTATTGGTCCAAAGCGCTAAACTTTTCATTCAAATTACAGTGTCTGTATTAATGATTTTTCAGCCATTTAGCCTAAAATCATATTAAAATGCATTTAGTTGTTGATTACTTCAATTGCTCTTATGCTGCCGGCCACGTCAATGCCCTGTTTGTGCTTGGCCCCGTCATTGCTGCTTGTTATTAGGGGCCAAGCACCGAAGGTGCGGAGGCACCTATTGTTTTTGTTCCGGTTCTTATTATTATTCTTCTTCCGCTTCCGCCATGGGAGTCTATGGCAGGCCATAGAACCGTATGCGGGAAAATGATGAAAGTTGGCACACTCATTAAGGACAGTCCAATCATTGACCATAAAAAATTTGAAGTCTCTAACTCAATATCTCTAGCGCCACCAACTGTCCAAAGTTGAACTAACGTTTATGCTAATAACTTTTGAACCGTGTGACCTAGAAACAAAATTCTCATGTCCACTGATTCCTTGGCTCAAGACGATTCGATTGCACCCTATGACGTCATTTTCCGTCATGAAATTTTTCCCGCCATTTTGAATTTTATGAAAAACATACTTTTTCGAACTCCTCCTAGGCCGTTTTTCCGATTTCAACGAAAATTGAACCACATCATCTCCAGACAATGTGGACAAAAAGTTATCCAAAGAAAGTTGATATGTCAAACCGTTTACGAATAACTCACGAAAGAATCCGACGTAATGGTCGCAAAAATGAAATTGAGGCTTTATCTCCGCAACGCATTAGCGTTTTCTGACCAAACTAGGTGTGTGTTATGTCAATCATGATCTGAGGCTACCTGCAGAGTTTTGGCGCTGTGCCCCCTAGTGGTCAGGAGATATGAAAAAGTTAAATATTTGCTTATAACTTCTGAACGCTTTGGCCAAAAATAATAAAACTGGTCTCTTTAGATTCAGTGCATCATGCCGAGTCGTGCGATACCAAATTTTCCCATATCGGCCATTTTGAGCGTCGGCCATTTTGAATATTGTCATAAATTGCTATATTTAACAAAGATATTGGCGTATCGTTACGAAACTCAATATGTGTCTTCGGCACCTAACCTTGATACGACTCAAAAAGTTTCGAGGCAGCACCCCCTTGTGGTCAAAAGTTATAACCAAATTTACAAATATGCTAATAACTTTTGAGTGCGTTAACCTATGGTAAAAAAAAATATCTTTATACGTTCCTTGGGTCAAACCGAAAACACAGATACCAAATTTGTCATAGTCGGCCAAACTTCTTGTCCACCATGTTGTTTTTCTTTAAAAACCTACTTTTTCGAACTCCTCCCAGACCGTTTGTCCAATTTTCACCAAAATTAAACCACATCATCTCCAGAGCATCATGACAAAAAGTTATCCAAAGAAAGTTGATATGTCAAACCGTTTACGAATAACTCGCGAAATAATCCGACGTAAAAGTCGCCAAAATGAAATTGAGGCTTTATCTCCGCAATGCATTAGCCTTTTCTGACCAAACTAGGTGTGTATTATGTCAATCATTGTCTGAGGCTATCTGCAGAGTTTTGGCGCTGTGCCCCCTAGTGGTCAGGAATTATGAAAAACTGACTTTTTTGCTTATAAGTTCTGAACCCTTTGGCCAAAAATCATGAAACTGGTCTCTTTAGATCCAGTGGGTCATGCCGAGTCCTGTGATACCAAATATTCCCATATCGGCCATTTTGAGCGTCTGCCATTTCGATTTTTCTTATAAGATGCTATGTTTAACAAAAACATGACTTTAGTGGTCTGTCAGCAATGGTTTACCCAATTGAAAGCAAACTTTGCATGTGTCAATGTCACCACACTCTCAATGTACCAAATGAATTGACACTATGAATGTGATAAACCATTAAATCGAATTACTAAAGACTGTATTGTTGATTTTTCAGCCATTTAGACTTAAGTCATATTGAAATGTCTTTAGATTCTTACTGCCGTTGGTCTGATGATGCCAGCCATGTCGGCATGACATTTAATGCCCTCCTTACGCTTGGCCCCGTGATGGCTGCTAGCAGCTATATTTAGGGGCCAAGCACCGAAGGTGCGGAGGCACCTATTGTTTCTGTTCCGGTTCTTTATTATTATTCCTCTTCTTCTTCTTCTTCTTCTTCTTCCGCCATGGAAGTCTATGGCAGGCCATAGAACCGTTTGCAGGAAAATGATAAAATTTGGCACACTGATAGAGGACAAGCCAATCATTGACCATAGCAAATTTGAAGTCTCTAACTCAATGTCTCTAGCGCCACCAACTGTCCAAAGTTGCACTCACGTTTACGTAAATAACTCTTGAACCGTATGGCCTAGAAACAAAATTCTTTCGTCCCCTAATTCCTTGGCTCAAGACGATTCGATTGCACCCTATGAGGTCATTTTCCGTCATGAAAATTTTCCCGCCATTTTGAATTTTACGAAAAACCTACTTTTTCAAACTCCTCCTAGGCCGTTTGTCCGATTTTCATGAAAATTGAACCACATCATCTCCAGACGATGCGTACAAAAAGTTATTAAAAGAAAGTTGATTTGTCAAACCGTTTACGAATAACTTGCGAATGAATTCGACAAAATGGCCGCAGAAATGAAAGCGAGGCTTTATCTCCGCAACGCATTAGCGTATTCTGACCAAACTTGGTGTGTGTTATGGCAATGATGGTCTGAGGCTATGTGCAGAGTTTTGGCGCTCTGCCCCCTAGTGGTCTGGATATATAAAAAAGTGAAATATTTGCTCATAACTTCTGAACGCTTCGACCAAAAATCATAAAACTGGTCTTGTTAGATTCAGTGCATCATGCCGAGTCGTGCGATACCAAATTTTCCCATATCGGCCATTTTGAGCGTCGGCCATTTTGAATATTATCATAAATTGCTATATTTAACAAACGCATTGACGTATCGTTACGAAACTCGAAATGTGTCTTCGGCACCTGGAACTGATACGACACAAAAAGTTTCGAGGCAGCGCCACCTTGTGGTCAAAAGTTATAACCAAAATTACAAAAACGCTAATAACTTTTGACTACTTTAACCTATGGTAAAACAAATTGTCTTTATACGTTCCTTGGGTCAAGCCGAGAACACAGATACCAAATTTGTCATAGTCGGCCAAACTTCCTGTCCGCCATGTTGTTTTTCTTTAAAAACCTACTTTTTCGAACTCCTCCCACACCGTTTATCTAATTTTCACCAAAATTGAATCATAACATCTTCAGACCATGTTGACAAAAAGTTATTAAAATGAAATTGATTCGTCAAACAGGTTTCGATAAAATTGCGAACGAATTTGACCAAATGGCCACCAAATAAAGCGAGGCTATATCTCCGCAACGCATTTTCGTATTCTGACCAAACTTTCTGTGTGTCATGTCAATCATGATCTGAGGCTACCTGCAGAGTTTTGGCGCTCTGCCTCCTAGTGGTCAGGAGATATGAAACACTAACATTTTTGATTATAACTCCTGAACGCTTTGTCCAAAAATCATAAAACTGCTGTCTATAGATTCAGTGCATCATGCCGAGTCCTGCGATACCAAATTTTCCCATATCGGCCATTTTCAGCGTCAGCAATGTAGAATTTTGTCATGAAATGCTATGCTTAACAAACACGACTTTAAAGCTGTATGTCATCAATGCTTTACCCTATTGACACCAAACTTTGCATGTGTCATTGTCACCTCACTCTGGATATACCACATGATTTGATTTGAATTTGGTTACAGCGATGCCTGATGGTCGAACGTGATAAACTGTTAAATCGAATTACTAAAGACCGTATTGATGATTTTTCAGCCATTTAGACTTAAGTCATATTGAAATGTCTTTAGATTTTTACTGCCGTTGGTCTGATGATGCCAGTCATGTCGGCATGACATTTAATGCACTCCTTGCGCTTGGCCCCGTGATGGCTGCTAGCAGCTATATTTATTCTTCTTCTTCTTCTTCCACCCAGAAGTCAATGGCAGCCCATAGAACCGTATGCAGGAAAATGATGAAATTTGGCACACACATAGAGGACAGTCCAATCATTGACCACACCAATTTTGGAGTCTCTACCTCAATCCCTCTAGCGCCACCAACTGTCCAAAGTTACACTTACATTTATGCTAATAACTCTTGAACCATAAGGGCTAGAAACAAAATTCCTTTGTCCACTGATTCCTTGGGTCAAGCCGATTCGATTGCACCCTATGACGTCATTTTCCGTCATGAAAATTTTTCCGCAATTTTGAGTTTTATGAAAAACCTACTTTGTCGAACTCCTCCTAGGCCGTTTGTCCGATTCTCACAAAAATTGAACCACATCATCTCCAGACTATGGAGACAAAAAGTTATGGAAATCAAGTTGATTGGTCATTCCGTTTTTGATAAACTTGCGAAAGAGTTCGACGAATTTGCCGCAAAAATGAACTTGAGGCTATATCTCCGCAACGCATTTGCATATTCAGACCAAAATTGGTGTGTGTCATAGTAGTCATAATCTGAGGCTACCTGCAGAGTTTTGGTGCACTGCCCCCTAGTGGTCAGGAGATATAAAAAATTGACTTTTTTGCTTATAACTTCTGAACACTTTGGTCAAAAATCATAAAACTGGTCTCTTTAGATTCAGGGCATCATGCTGAGTCGTCCGATACCAAATTTTCTTATATCGGCCATTTTGGGCGTTGGCCATTTTGAAATTTGTCGTAAAATGCTATATTTTACAAACGCATTGGCGTATCATTACGAAACTCAGTATGTGTCTTTGGGACCTTGATTTGAACCTACACCAAAAGTTTCGGGGCAGCGCCACCTTGTGGTCAAAAGTTATAACACAATTTCCAAAAATGCTAATAACTTTTGATTACATTAAGCTATTTTAAAACAAATGATCTTAATATGTTCCTTGGGTCACACCGAGAACACAGATACCAAATTTGACATAGTTTGCCTAAATTTCATATCCGCCATGTTGTTTCATTCAAAAACCTACTTTTTCAAACTCCTCCCAGACCGTTTGTCCGATTTTCACCAAAATCGAATCGTATCATCTTCAGACTGTGCTGACAAAAAGTTATGGATTTCGTGTCGATAGACAAAACCGTTTTCGTATACCGCAATTACAAATTTGAGGTAGTGATGACAAAATGACTTTAATGCTTTAAGTCAGTAATGTTTTGTCTAAATAACACCAAACTTTGCAGATTTCATTGTCACATTACTCGGACCCAATTCTAACAATTTGGACACAGCGCCAACTATTGGTCCAAAGCGATAAACTTTTCATTCAAATTACAGTGTCTGTATTAATGATTTTTCAGCCATTTAGCCTAAAATCATATTAAAATGCATTTAGTTGTTGATTACTTCAATTGCTCTTATGCTGCCGGCCACGTCAATGCCCTGTTTGTGCTTGGCCCCGTCATTGCTGCTTGTTAGGGGCCAAGCACCGAAGGTGCGGAGGCACCTATTGTAATTGTTCCGGTTCTTTATTATTATTATTCATCTTCTTCTTCCGCCATGGAAGTCTATGGCAGCCCATAGAACCGTTTGCGGGAAAATGATCAAATTTGGCACACTGATAAAGGACAAGCCAATCATTGACCATAGCAAATTTGAAGTGTCTAACTCAATGTCTCTAGCGCCACCAACTGTCCAAAGTTGCACTCACGTTTACGTAAATAACTCTTGAACCGTATGTCCTAGAAACAAAATTCTTTCGTCCACTAATTCCTTGGCTCAAGACGATTCGATTGCACCCTATGACGTCATTTTCCGTCATGAAAATTTTCCCGCCATTTTGAATTTTACGAAAAACCTACTTTTTCGAACTCCTCCTAGGCTGTTGGTCCGATTTTCACGAAAATTGAACCACATCATCTCCAGACTATGTGTACAAAAAGTTATTAAAAGAAAGTTGATTTGTCAAACCGTTTACGAATAACTTGCGAAAGAATTCAACAAAATGGCCGAAGAAATGAAAGCGAGGCTTTATCTCCGCAACGCATTAGCGTATTCTGACCAAACTTGGTGTGTGTTATGGCAATGATGGTCTGAGGCTATTTGCAAAGATTTGGCGCTCTGCCCCCTAGTGGTCTGGAGATATGAAAACGTGAAATATTTGCTTATAACTTCTGAACGCTTCGACCAAAAATAATAAAACTGGTCTCGCTAGATTCAGGGCATCATGCCGAGTCGTGCGATACAAAATTTTCCCATATCGGCCATTTTGAGGGTCGGCCATTTTTAATTTTGTCATAAATTGCTATATTTAACAAACACATTGGCGTATCGTTACGAAACTCGATATGTGTCTTCGGCATCTGGGCCTGATACAACACAAAAAATTTCGAGGCAGCGCCACCTTGTGGTCAAAAGTTATAAACAAATTTACAAAAATGCTAATAACTTTTGAACACGTTAACCTATGGTAAAATAAGTTGTCTTTATACGTTCCTTGGGTCAAACCGAGAACACAGATACCAAATTTGTCATAGTCGGCCAAACTTCCTGTCCGCCATGTTGTTTTTCTTTAAAAACCTACTTTTTCGAACTCCTCCCACACCGTTTGTCCAATTTTCACCAAAATTGAATCATAACATCTTCAGACCATGCTGACAAAAAGTTATTAAAATAAAGTTGATTCGTCAAACAGGTTTCGATAAAATTGCGAACGAATTTGACCAAATTGCCACCAAATAAAGCAAGACTATATCTCTGAAATGCATTAGCGTATTCTGACCAAACTTTCTGTGTGTCATGTCAATCATGGTCTGAGGCTACCTGCAGAGTTTTGGCGCTCTGCCCCCTAGTGGTCAGGAGATATGAAAAACTGACATTTTTGATTATAACTCCTGAATGCTTTGTCCAAAAATCATGAAACTGCTCTCTTTAGATTCAGTGCATCATGCCGAGTCCTGCGATACCAAATTTTCCCATATCGGCCATTTTCAGCGTCAGCTATTTAGAATTTTGTCATGAAATGCTATGCTTAACAAACACATGACTTTAAAGCTGGATGTCAGCAATGCTTTACCCTATTGACACCAAACTTTGCATGTGTCATTGTCACCTCACTCTGGATAAACCACGTGATTTGACATATCAGTTTGGTTACAGCGCTGCCTGTTGGTCAAACGTGATAAACCGTTAAATCGAATTACTAAAGACCGTATTGATGATTTTTCAGCCATTTAGACTGAAGTCATATTGAAATGTCTTTAGATGCTTCCTGCCGTTGGTCTGATGCTGCCAGCCATGTCGGCATGACATTTAATGCCTTCTTTGTGCTTGGCCCCGTCATGGCTGCTTGCAGCTATATTTATTATTCTTCTTCTTCTTCTTCCACCCAGAAGTCAATGGCAGCCCATAGAACCATATGCAGGAAAATGATGAAATTTGGCACACACATAGAGGACAGTCCAATCATTGACCACACCAATTTTGGAGTCTCTACCTCAATCCCTCTAGCGCCACCAACTGTCCAAAGTTACACTTACATTTATGCTAATAACTCTTGAACCATAAGGGCTAGAAACAAAATTCCTTTGTCCACTGATTCCTTGGGTCAAGCCGATTCGATTGCACCCTATGACGTCATTTTCCGTCATGAAAATTTTTCCGCAATTTTGAGTTTTATGAAAAACCTACTTTGTCGAACTCCTCCTAGGCCGTTTGTCCGATTCTCACAAAAATTGAACCACATCATCTCCAGACTATGGAGACAAAAAGTTATGGAAATCAAGTTGATTGGTCATTCCGTTTTTGATAAACTTGCGAAAGAGTTCGACGAATTTGCCGCAAAAATGAACTTGAGGCTATATCTCCGCAACGCATTTGCATATTCAGACCAAAATTGGTGTGTGTCATAGTAGTCATAATCTGAGGCTACCTGCAGAGTTTTGGTGCACTGCCCCCTAGTGGTCAGGAGATATAAAAAATTGACTTTTTTGCTTATAACTTCTGAACACTTTGGTCAAAAATCATAAAACTGGTCTCTTTAGATTCAGGGCATCATGCTGAGTCGTCCGATACCAAATTTTCTTATATCGGCCATTTTGGGCGTTGGCCATTTTGAAATTTGTCGTAAAATGCTATATTTTACAAACGCATTGGCGTATCATTACGAAACTCAGTATGTGTCTTTGGGACCTTGATTTGAACCTACACCAAAAGTTTCGGGGCAGCGCCACCTTGTGGTCAAAAGTTATAACACAATTTCCAAAAATGCTAATAACTTTTGATTACATTAAGCTATTTTAAAACAAATGATCTTAATATGTTCCTTGGGTCACACCGAGAACACAGATACCAAATTTGACATAGTTTGCCTAAATTTCATATCCGCCATGTTGTTTCATTCAAAAACCTACTTTTCAAACTCCTCCCAGACCGTTTGTCCGATTTTCACCAAAATCGAATCGTATCATCTTCAGACTGTGCTGACAAAAAGTTATGGATTTCGTGTCGATAGACAAAACCGTTTTCGTATACCGCAATTACAAATTTGAGGTAGTGATGACAAAATGACTTTAATGCTTTAAGTCAGTAATGTTTTGTCCAAATAACACCAAACTTTGCAGATTTCATTGTCACATTACTCGGACCCAATTCTAACAATTTGGACACAGCGCCAACTATTGGTCCAAAGCGATAAAATTTTCATTCAAATTACAGTGTCTGTATTAATGATTTTTCAGCCATTTAGCCTAAAATCATATTAAAATGCATTTAGTTGTTGATTACTTCAATTGCTCTTATGCTGCCGGCCACGTCAATGCCCTGTTTGTGCTTGGCCCCGTCATTGCTGCTTGCAGCTATATTTCTTCTTCTTCTTCCAACACAAGTCAATGGCAGCCCATAGAACCGTATGCAGGAAAATGATGAAATTTGGCACACACATAGAGGACAGTCCAATCATTGACCACACCCATTTTGGAGTCTTTACCTCAATCCCTCTAGCGCCACCAACTGCCCAAAGTTACACTTACATTTATGCTAATAACTTTTGAACCATAAGGGCTAGAAACAAAATTCCTTTGTCCACTGATTCCTTGGCTCAAGCCGATTCGATTGCACCCTATGACGTCATTTTCCGTCATGAAATTTTTCCCGCAATTTTGAATTTTATGAAAAACCTACTTTGTCGAACTCCTCCTAGGCCGTTTGTCTGATTCTCACAAAAATTGAACCACATCATCTCCAGACTATGGAGACAAAAAGTTATGAGAATCAAGTTGATTGGTCATTCCGTTTTCGATAAACTTGCGAAAGAGTTTGACGAATTTGCCGCAAAAATGAACTTGAGGCTATATCTCCGCAACGCATTTACGTATTCAGACCAAAATTGGTGTGTGTCATAGTAGTCATAATCTGAGGCTACCTGCAGAGTTTTGGCGCACTGCCCCCTAGTGGTCAGGAGATATAAAAAATTGACTTTTTTGCTTATAACTTCTGAACACTTTGGTCAAAAATCATAAAACTGGTCTCTTTAGATTCAGGGCATCATGCTGAGTCGTCCGATACCAAATTTTCTTATATCGGCCATTTTGGGCGTTGGCCATTTTGAAATTTGTCGTAAAATGCTATATTTTACAAACGCATTGGCGTAGCATTACGAAACTCAGTATGTGTCTTTGGGACCTTGATTTGAACCTACACCAAAAGTTTCGGGGCAGCGCCACCTTGTGGTCAAAAGTTATAACACAATTTCCAAAAATGCTAATAACTTTTGATTACATTAAGCTATTTTAAAACAAATGATCTTAATATGTTCCTTGGGTCACACCGAGAACACAGATACCAAATTTGACATAGTTTGCCTAAATTTCATATCCGCCATGTTGTTTCATTCAAAAACCTACTTTTTCAAACTCCTCCCAGACCGTTTGTCCGATTTTCACCAAAATCGAATCGTATCATCTTCAGACTGTGCTGACAAAAAGTTATGGATTTCGTGTCGATAGACAAAACCGTTTTCGTATACCGCAATTACAAATTTGAGGTAGTGATGACAAAATGACTTTAATGCTTTAAGTCAGTAATGTTTTGTCCAAATAACACCAAACTTTGCAGATTTCATTGTCACATTACTCGGACCCAATTCTAACAATTTGGACACAGCGCCAACTATTGGTCCAAAGCGATAAACTTTTCATTCAAATTACAGTGTCTGTATTAATGATTTTTCAGCCATTTAGCCTAAAATCATATTAAAATGCATTTAGTTGTTGATTACTTCAATTGCTCTTATGCTGCCGGCCACGTCAATGCCCTGTTTGTGCTTGGCCCCGTCATTGCTGCTTGCAGCTATATTTAGGGGCCAAGCACCGAAGGTGCGGAGGCACCTATTGTAATTGTTCCGGTTCTTTATTATTATTATTCATCTTCTTCTTCCGCCATGGAAGTCTATGGCAGCCCATAGAACCGTTTGCGGGAAAATGATCAAATTTGGCACACTGATAAAGGACAAGCCAATCATTGACCATAGCAAATTTGAAGTGTCTAACTCAATGTCTCTAGCGCCACCAACTGTCCAAAGTTGCACTCACGTTTACGTAAATAACTCTTGAACCGTATGTCCTAGAAACAAAATTCTTTCGTCCACTAATTCCTTGGCTCAAGACGATTCGATTGCACCCTATGACGTCATTTTCCGTCATGAAAATTTTCCCGCCATTTTGAATTTTACGAAAAACCTACTTTTTCGAACTCCTCCTAGGCTGTTGGTCCGATTTTCACGAAAATTGAACCACATCATCTCCAGACTATGTGTACAAAAAGTTATTAAAAGAAAGTTGATTTGTCAAACCGTTTACGAATAACTTGCGAAAGAATTCAACAAAATGGCCGAAGAAATGAAAGCGAGGCTTTATCTCCGCAACGCATTAGCGTATTCTGACCAAACTTGGTGTGTGTTATGGCAATGATGGTCTGAGGCTATTTGCAAAGATTTGGCGCTCTGCCCCCTAGTGGTCTGGAGATATGAAAAAGTGAAATATTTGCTTATAACTTCTGAACGCTTCGACCAAAAATAATAAAACTGGTCTCGCTAGATTCAGGGCATCATGCCGAGTCGTGCGATACAAAATTTTCCCATATCGGCCATTTTGAGGGTCGGCCATTTTTAATTTTGTCATAAATTGCTATATTTAACAAACACATTGGCGTATCGTTACGAAACTCGATATGTGTCTTCGGCATCTGGGCCTGATACAACACAAAAAATTTCGAGGCAGCGCCACCTTGTGGTCAAAAGTTATAAACAAATTTACAAAAATGCTAATAACTTTTGAACACGTTAACCTATGGTAAAATAAGTTGTCTTTATACGTTCCTTGGGTCAAACCGAGAACACAGATACCAAATTTGTCATAGTCGGCCAAACTTCCTGTCCGCCATGTTGTTTTTCTTTAAAAACCTACTTTTTCGAACTCCTCCCACACCGTTTGTCCAATTTTCACCAAAATTGAATCATAACATCTTCAGACCATGCTGACAAAAAGTTATTAAAATAAAGTTGATTCATCAAACAGGTTTCGATAAAATTGCGAACGAATTTGACCAAATTGCCACCAAATAAAGCAAGACTATATCTCTGAAATGCATTAGCGTATTCTGACCAAACTTTCTGTGTGTCATGTCAATCATGGTCTGAGGCTACCTGCAGAGTTTTGGCGCTCTGCCCCCTAGTGGTCAGGAGATATGAAAAACTGACATTTTTGATTATAACTCCTGAATGCTTTGTCCAAAAATCATGAAACTGCTCTCTTTAGATTCAGTGCATCATGCCGAGTCCTGCGATACCAAATTTTCCCATATCGGCCATTTTCAGCGTCAGCTATTTAGAATTTTGTCATGAAATGCTATGCTTAACAAACACATGACTTTAAAGCTGGATGTCAGCAATGCTTTACCCTATTGACACCAAACTTTGCATGTGTCATTGTCACCTCACTCTGGATAAACCACGTGATTTGACATATCAGTTTGGTTACAGCGCTGCCTGTTGGTCAAACGTGATAAACCGTTAAATCGAATTACTAAAGACCGTATTGATGATTTTTCAGCCATTTAGACTGAAGTCATATTGAAATGTCTTTAGATGCTTCCTGCCGTTGGTCTGATGCTGCCAGCCATGTCGGCATGACATTTAATGCCTTCTTTGTGCTTGGCCCCGTCATGGCTGCTTGCAGCTATATTTATTATTCTTCTTCTTCTTCCAACACAAGTCAATGGCAGCCCATAGAACCGTATGCAGGAAAATGATGAAATTTGGCACACACATAGAGGACAGTCCAATCATTGACCACACCCATTTTGGAGTCTTTACCTCAATCCCTCTAGCGCCACCAACTGTCCAAAGTTACACTTACATTTATGCTAATAACTCTTGAACCATAAGGGCTAGAAACAAAATTCCTTTGTCCACTGATTCCTTGGCTCAAGCCGATTCGATTGCACCCTATGACGTCATTTTCCGTCATGACATTTTTCCCGCAATTTTGAATTTTATGAAAAACCTACTTTGTCGAACTCCTCCTAGGCCGTTTGTCTGATTCTCACAAAAATTGAACCACATCATCTCCAGACTATGGAGACAAAAAGTTATGAGAATCAAGTTGATTGGTCATTCCGTTTTCGATAAACTTGCGAAAGAGTTTGACGAATTTGCCGCAAAAATGAACTTGAGGCAATATCTCCGCAACGCATTTGCATATTCAGACCAAAATTGGTGTGTGTCATAGTAGTCATAATCTGAGGCTACCTGCAGAGTTTTGGCGCACTGCCCCCTAGTGGTCAGGAGATATAAAAAATTGACTTTTTTGCTTATAACTTCTGAACACTTTGGTCAAAAATCATAAAACTGCTCTCTTTAGATTCAGGGCATCATGCTGAGTCGTGCGATACCAAATTTTCTTATATCGGCCATTTTGGGCGTCGGCCATTTTGAAATTTGTCGTAAAATGCTATATTTTACAAACGCATTGGCGTATCATTACGAAACTCAGTATGTGTCTTTGGGACCTTGATTTGAACCTACACCAAAAGTTTCGGGGCAGCGCCACCTTGTGGTCAAAAGTTATAAAACAATTTCCTAAAATGCTAATAACTTTTGATTACATTAAGCTATTTTAAAACAAATGATCTTAATATGTTCCTTGGGTCACACCGAGAACACAGATACCAAATTTGACATAGTTTGCCTAAATTTCATATCCGCCATGTTGTTTCATTCAAAAAACCTACTTTTTCAAACTCCTCCTAGACCATTTGTCCGATTTTCACCAAAATCGAATCGTATCATCTTCAGACTGTGCTGACAAAAAGTTATGGATTTCGTGTCGATAGACAAAACCGTTTTCGTATACCGCAATTACAAATTTGAGGTAGTGATGACAAAATGACTTTAATGCTTTAAGTCAGTAATGTTTTGTCCAAATAACACCAAACTTTGCAGATTTCATTGTCACATTACTCGGACCCAATTCTAACAATTTGGACACAGCGCCAACTATTGGTCCAAAGCGATAAACTTTTCATTCAAATTACAGTGTCTGTGTTAATGATTTTTCAGCCATTTAGCCTAAAATCATATTAAAATGCATTTAGTTGTTGATTACTTCAATTGCTCTTATGCTGCCGGCCACGTCAATGCCCTGTTTGTGCTTGGCCCCGTCATTATTAGGGGCCAAGCACCGAAGGTGCGGAGGCACCTATTGTTTTTGTTCCGGTTCTTATTATTATTATTATTAGGGGCCAAGCACCGAAGGTGCGGAGGCACCTATTGTTTTCGTTCCGGTTCTTATTAGGGGCCAAGCACCGAAGGTGCGGAGGCACCTATTGTAATCGTTCTCGTTCTTATTATTATTCTTCTTCCACCCAGAAGTCAATGGCAGCCCATAGAACCGTATGCAGGAAAATGATGAAATTTGGCACACACATAGAGGACAGTCCAATCATTGACCACACCAATTTTGGAGTCTCTACCTCAATCCCTCTAGCGCCACCAACTGTCCAAAGTTACACTTACATTTATGCTAATAACTTTTGAACCATAAGGGCTAGAAACAAAATTCCTTTGTCCACTGATTCCTTGGCTCAAGCCGATTCGATTGCACCCTATGACGTCATTTTCCGTCATGAAAATTTTTCCGCAATTTTGAATTTTATGAAAAACCTACTTTGTCGAACTCCTCCTAGGCCGTTTGTCTGATTCTCACAAAAATTGAACCACATCATCTCCAGACTATGGAGACAAAAAGTTATGAGAATCAAGTTGATTGGTCATTCCGTTTTTGATAAACTTGCGAAAGAGTTTGACGAATTTGCCGCAAAAATGAACTTGAGGCTATATCTCCGCAACGCATTTGCGTATTCAGACCAAAATTGGTGTGTGTCATAGTAGTCATAATCTGAGGCTACCTGCAGAGTTTTGGCGCACTGCCCCCTAGTGGTCAGGAGATATAAAAAATTGACTTTTTTGCTTATAACTTCTGAACACTTTGGTCAAAAATCATAAAACTGGTCTATTTAGATTCAGGGCATCATGCTGAGTCGTGCGATACCAAATTTTCTTATATCGGCCATTTTGGGCGTCGGCCATTTTGAAATTTGTCTCAAAATGCTATATTTTACAAACGCATTGGCGTATCATTACGAAACTCAGTATGTGTCTTTGGGACCTTGATTTGAACCTACACCAAAAGTTTCGGGGCAGCGCCACCTTGTGGTCAAAAGTTATAAAACAATTTCCTAAAATGCTAATAACTTTTGATTACATTAAGCTATTTTAAAACAAATTATCTTAATATGTTCCTTGGGTCACACCGAGAACACAGATACCAAATTTGACATAGTTTGCCTAAATTTCATATCCGCCATGTTGTTTCATTCAAAAACCTACTTTTTCAAACTCCTCCTAGACCGTTTGTCCGATTTTCACCAAAATCGAATCGTATCATCTTCAGACTGTGCTGACAAAAATTTATGGATTTCGTGTCGATAGACAAAACCGTTTTCGTATACCGCAATTACAAATTTGAGGTAGTGATGACAAAATGACTTTAATGCTTTAAGTCAGTAATGTTTTGTCCAAATAACACCAAACTTTGCAGATTTCATTGTCACATTACTCGGACCCAATTCTAACAATTTGGACACAGCGCCAACTATTGGTCCAAAGCGCTAAACTTTTCATTCAAATTACAGTGTCTGTATTAATGATTTTTCAGCCATTTAGCCTAAAATCATATTAAAATGCATTTAGTTGTTGATTACTTCAATTGCTCTTATGCTGCCGGCCACGTCAATGCCCTGTTTGTGCTTGGCCCCGTCATTGCTGCTTGTTATTAGGGGCCAAGCACCGAAGGTGCGGAGGCACCTATTGTAATCGTTCTCGTTCTTATTATTATTCTTCTTCCACCCAGAAGTCAATGGCAGCCCATAGAACCATAAGTGGGAAAATGATGAAATTTGGCACACACATAGAGGACAGTCCAATCATTGACCACACCAATTTTGGAGTCTCTACCTCAATCCCTCTAGCGCCACCAACTGTCCAAAGTTACACTTACATTTATGCTAATAACTCTTGAACCATAAGGGCTAGAAACAAAATTCCTTTGTCCACTGATTCCTTGGGTCAAGCCGATTCGATTGCACCCTATGACGTCATTTTCCGTCATGAAAATTTTTCCGCAATTTTGAGTTTTATGAAAAACCTACTTTGTCGAACTCCTCCTAGGCCGTTTGTCCGATTCTCACAAAAATTGAACCACATCATCTCCAGACTATGGAGACAAAAAGTTATGGAAATCAAGTTGATTGGTCATTCCGTTTTTGATAAACTTGCGAAAGAGTTCGACGAATTTGCCGCAAAAATGAACTTGAGGCTATATCTCCGCAACGCATTTGCATATTCAGACCAAAATTGGTGTGTGTCATAGTAGTCATAATCTGAGGCTACCTGCAGAGTTTTGGTGCACTGCCCCCTAGTGGTCAGGAGATATAAAAAATTGACTTTTTTGCTTATAACTTCTGAACACTTTGGTCAAAAATCATAAAACTGGTCTCTTTAGATTCAGGGCATCATGCTGAGTCGTCCGATACCAAATTTTCTTATATCGGCCATTTTGGGCGTTGGCCATTTTGAAATTTGTCGTAAAATGCTATATTTTACAAACGCATTGGCGTATCATTACGAAACTCAGTATGTGTCTTTGGGACCTTGATTTGAACCTACACCAAAAGTTTCGGGGCAGCGCCACCTTGTGGTCAAAAGTTATAACACAATTTCCAAAAATGCTAATAACTTTTGATTACATTAAGCTATTTTAAAACAAATGATCTTAATATGTTCCTTGGGTCACACCGAGAACACAGATACCAAATTTGACATAGTTTGCCTAAATTTCATATCCGCCATGTTGTTTCATTCAAAAACCTACTTTTTCAAACTCCTCCCAGACCGTTTGTCCGATTTTCACCAAAATCGAATCGTATCATCTTCAGACTGTGCTGACAAAAAGTTATGGATTTCGTGTCGATAGACAAAACCGTTTTCGTATACCGCAATTACAAATTTGAGGTAGTGATGACAAAATGACTTTAATGCTTTAAGTCAGTAATGTTTTGTCCAAATAACACCAAACTTTGCAGATTTCATTGTCACATTACTCGGACCCAATTCTAACAATTTGGACACAGCGCCAACTATTGGTCCAAAGCGATAAACTTTTCATTCAAATTACAGTGTCTGTATTAATGATTTTTCAGCCATTTAGCCTAAAATCATATTAAAATGCATTTAGTTGTTGATTACTTCAATTGCTCTTATGCTGCCGGCCACGTCAATGCCCTGTTTGTGCTTGGCCCCGTCATTGCTGCTTGTTAGGGGCCAAGCACCGAAGGTGCGGAGGCACCTATTGTAATCGTTCTCGTTCTTATTATTATTCTTCTTCCACCCAGAAGTCAATGGCAGCCCATAGAACCATAAGTGGGAAAATGATGAAATTTGGCACACACATAGAGGACAGTCCAATCATTGACCACACCAATTTTGGAGTCTCTAACTCCATCCCTCTAGCGCCACCAACTGTCCAAAGTTACACTAACATTTATGCTAATAACTCTTGAACCATAAGGGCTAGAAACAAAATTCCTTTGTCCACTGATTCCTTGGGTCAAGCCGATTCGATTGCACCCTATGACGTCATTTTCCGTCATGAAAATTTTTCCGCAATTTTGAATTTTATGAAAAACCTACTTTGTCGAACTCCTCCTAGGCCGTTTGTCTGATTTTCACAAAAATTGAACCACATCATCTCCAGACTATGGAGACAAAAAGTTATGAGAATCAAGTTGATTGGTCAAACCGTTTTTGATAAACATGCGAAAGAGTTCGACGAATTTGCCGCAAAAATGAACTTGAGGCTATATCTCCGCAACGCATTTGCATATTCAGACCAAAATTGGTGTGTGTCATAGTAGTCATAATCTGAGGCTACCTGCAGAGTTTTGGCGCACTGCCCCCTAGTGGTCAGGAGATATAAAAAATTGACTTTTTTGCTTATAACTTCTGAACACTTTGGTCAAAAATCATGAAACTGGTCTCTTTAGATTCAGGGCATCATGCTGAGTCGTGCGATACCAAATTTTCTTATATCGGCCATTTTGGGCGTCGGCCATTTTGAAATTTGTCGTAAAATGCTATATTTTACAAACGCATTGGCGTATCATTACGAAACTCAGTATGTGTCTTTGGGACCTTGATTTGAACCTACACCAAAAGTTTCGGGGCAGCGCCACCTTGTGGTCAAAAGTTATAACACAATTTCCTAAAATGCTAATAACTTTTGATTACATTAAGCTATTTTAAAACAAATGATCTTAATATGTTCCTTGGGTCACACCGAGAACACAGATACCAAATTTGACATAGTTTGCCCAAATTTCATATCCGCCATGTTGTTTCATTCAAAAACCTACTTTTTCAAACTCCTCCTAGACCGTTTGTCCGATTTTCACCAAAATCGAATCGTATCATCTTCAGACTGTGCTGACAAAAAGTTATGGATTTCGTGTCGATAGACGAAACCGTTTTCGTATACCGCAATTACAAATTTGAGGTAGTGATGACAAAATGACTTTAATGCTTTAAGTCAGTAATGTTTTGTCCAAATAACACCAAACTTTGCAGATTTCATTGTCACATTACTCTGACCCAATTCTAACAATTTGGACACAGCGCCAACTATTGGTCCAAAGCGCTAAACTTTTCATTCAAATTACAGTGTCTGTATTAATGATTTTTCAGCCATTTAGCCTAAAATCATATTAAAATGCATTTAGTTGTTGATTACTTCAATTGCTCTTATGCTGCCGGCCACGTCAATGCCCTGTTTGTGCTTGGCCCCGTCATTGCTGCTTGCAGCTATATTTAGGGGCCAAGCACCGAAGGTGCGGAGGCACCTATTGTTTTTGTTCCGGTTCTTATTATTATTATTATTATTATTATTCTTTTTCTTCTGCCATTGAAGTCTATGACAGCCCATAGAACCGTAAGCGGGAAAATGAAAAAAAGTTGGCACACTCATAAAAGACAGTCCAATCTTTGACCATAGCAAAACTGAAGTCTATAACTCAATCTCTATAGCGCCACCAACTGTCCAAAGTTGCACTCACATTTACGTAAATAACTTTTGAACCGTATGTCCTAGAAACAAAATTCTTTCGTCCACTGATTCCTTGGCTCAAGACGATTCGATTGCACCCTATGACGTCATTTTCCGTCATGAAAATTTTCCCGCCATTTTGAATTTTATGAAAAACCTACTTTTTCGAACTCCTCCTAGGCCGTTCGTCCGATGTTCACAAAAATTGAACCACATCATCTCCAGACAATGTGGACAAAACGATATATAAAGAAAGTTGACTCGCCAAACCGTTTACGAATAACTCGCGAAAGAATCCGAGGTAAAAGTCGCCAAAATGAAATTGTGGCTTTATCTCCGCAATGCATGAGCCTTTTCTGACCAAACTAGGTGTGTATTATGTCAATCATGGTCTGAGGCTACCTGCAGAGTTTTGGCGCTCTGCCCCCTAGTGGTCAGGAGATAATAAAAAACTGACATTTTTGATTAAAACTCCTGAACGCTTTGTCTAAAAATCATGAAACTGCTGTCTTTAGATCCAGTGGGTCATGCCGAGTCCTGTGATACCAAATTTTCCCATATCGGCCATTTTGAGCGTCTGCCATTTCGATTTTTCTTATAAGATGCTATGTTTAACAAACACATGACTTTAGTGCTCTGTCAGCAATGGTTTACCCAATTGAAAGCAAACTTTGCATGTGTCAATGTCACCACACTCTCAATGTACCACATGAATTGACACTACAATTTGGTTACAGCGCTGCCTGTTGGTTGAATGTGATAAACCATTAAATCGAATTACTAAAGACCGTATTGTTGATTTTTCAGCCATTTAGACTTAAGTCATATTGAAATGTCTTTAGATTCTTACTGCTGTTGGTCTGATGATGCCAGCCATGTCGGCATGACATTTAATGCCCTCCTTACGCTTGGCCCCGTGATGGCTGCTAGCAGCTATATTTAGGGGCCAAGCACCGAAGGTGCGGAGGCACCTATTGTTTTTGTTCCGGTTCTTATTATTATTATTATTATTATTATTATTATTCTTTTTCTTCTGCCATTGAAGTCTATGACAGCCCATAGAACCGTAAGCGGGAAAATGAAAAAAAGTTGGCACACTCATAAAGGACAGTCCAATCTTTGACCATAGCAAAATTAAACTCTCTAACTCAATCTCTATTGCGCCACCAACTGTCCAAAGTTGCACTCACGTTTACGTAAATAACTTTTGAACCGTATGTCCTAGAAACAAAATTCTTTCGTCCACTGATTCCTTGGCTCAAGACGATTCGATTGCACCCTATGACGTCATTTTCCGTCATGAAAATTTTCCCGCCATTTTGAATTTTATGAAAAACCTACTTTTTCGAACTCCTCCTAGGCCGTTCGTCCGATGTTCACGAAAATTGAACCACATCATCTCCAGACAATGTGGACAAAACGATATATAAAGAAAGTTGACTCGCCAAACCGTTTACGAATAACTCGCGAAAGAATCCGAGGTAAAAGTCGCCAAAATGAAATTGTGGCTTTATCTCCGCAATGCATTAGCCTTTTCTGACCAAACTAGGTGTGTGTTATGTCAATCATGGTCTAAGGCTACCTGCAGAGTTTTGGCGCTCTGCCCCCTAGTGGTCAGGAGATATTAAAAAACTGACATTTTTGATTAAAACTCCTGAACGCTTTGTCTAAAAATCATGAAACTGCTGTCTTTAGATCCAGTGGGTCATGCCGAGTCCTGTGATACCAAATTTTCCCATATCAGCCATTTTGAGCGTCTGCCATTTCGATTTTTCTTATAAGATGCTATGTTTAACAAACACATGACTTTAGTGCTCTGTCAGCAATGGTTTACCCAATTGAAAGCAAACTTTGCATGTGTCACCACACTCTCAATATACCACATGAATTGACACTACAATTTGGTTACAGCGCTGCCTGTTGGTTGAATGTGATAAACCATTAAATCGAATTACTAAAGACCGTATTGTTGATTTTTCAGCCATTTAGACTTAAGTCATATTGAAATGTCTTTAGATTCTTACTGCCGTTGGTCTGATGATGCCAGCCATGTCGGCATGACATTTAATGCCCTCCTTGCGCTTGGCCCCGTGATGGCTGCTAGCAGCTATATTTATTATTATTATTCTTCTTCCACCCAGAAGTCAATGGCAGCCCATAGAACCGTATGCAGGAAAATGATGAAATTTGGCACACACATAGAGGACAGTCCAATCATTGACCACACCAATTTTGGAGTCTCTACCTCAATCCCTCTAGCGCCACCAACTGTCCAAAGTTACACTTACATTTATGCTAATAACTCTTGAACCATAAGGGCTAGAAACAAAATTCCTTTGTCCACTGATTCCTTGGCTCAAGCTGATTCGATTGCACCCTATGACGTCATTTTCCGTCATGAAAATTTTTCCGCAATTTTGAATTTTATGAAAAACCTACTTTGTCAAACTCCTCCTAGGCCGTTTGTCTGATTCTCACAAAAATTGAACCACATCATCTCCAGACTATGGAGACAAAAAGTTATGAGAATCAAGTTGATTGGTCATTCCGTTTTTGAAAAACTTGCGAAAGAGTTCGACGAATTTGCCGCAAAAATGAACTTGAGGCTATATCTCCGCAACGCATTTGCGTATTCAGACCAAAATTGGTGTGTGTCATAGTAGTCATAATCTGAGGCTACCTGCAGAGTTTTGGCGCACTGCCCCCTAGTGGTCAGGAGATATAAAAAATTGACTTTTTTGCTTATAACTTCTGAACACTTTGGTCAAAAATCATAAAACTGCTCTCTTTAAATTCAGGGCATCATGCTGAGTCATGCGATACCAAATTTTCTTATATCGGCCATTTTGGGCGTCGGCCATTTTGAAATTTGTCATAAAATGTTATATTTAACAAACGCATTGGCATATCATTACGAAACTTAGTATGTGGCTTTGGGACCTTGATTTGACTCTACACCAAAAGTTTTGGGGCAGCGCCACCTTTTGGTCAAAAGTTATAACAACATTTACAAAAATGCTAATAACTTTTGATTACATTTAGCTATTTTAAAACAAATTGTCTCAATATGTTCCTTGGGTCATGCCGAGAACACAGATACCAAATTTGATATATTTAGCCTAAACTTCCTGTCCGCCATGTTGTTTCATTCAAAAACCTACTTTTTCGAACTCCTCCCAGACCGTTTGTCCGATTTTCACCAAAATTGAATCGTATCATCTTCAGACTGTGCTGACAAAAAGTTATGGATTTCGTGTCGATAGACAAAACCGTTTTCGTATACCGCAATTACAAATTTGAGGTAGTGATGACAAAATGACTAAGGCTTAATAACACATTAATACTAACACTTTATAACTCTTTATAACTCTTTAATACTAACACTTTATAACACTTTATGACAATTTGGACACAGAGCCAACTATTGGTAGAAAGTGATAAACTTTTAAATCAAAATACAGTGTCTGTATTAATGATTTTTCAGCCATTTAGCCTAAAATCTTTTAAAATGCATTTAGTTTATTACTGCCATTGGTCTTTTGCTGCCAGCCACGTCAGCATGCCATTTAATGCCCTGTTTGTGCTTGGCCCCGTCATTGCTGCTTGCAGCTATATTTAGGGGCCAAGCACCGAAGGTGCGGAGGCACCTATTGTAATCGTTCTCGTTCTTATTATTATTCTTCTTCCACCCAGAAGTCAATGGCAGCCCATAGAACCGTATGCAGGAAAATGATGAAATTTGGCACACACATAGAGGACAGTCCAATCATTGACCACACCAATTTTGGAGTCTCTACCTCAATCCCTCTAGCGCCACCAACTGTCCAAAGTTACACTTACATTTATGCTAATAACTCTTGAACCATAAGGGCTAGAAACAAAATTCCTTTGTCCACTGATTCCTTGGCTCAAGCCGATTCGATTGCACCCTATGACGTCATTTTCCGTCATGAAAATTTTTCCGCAATTTTGAATTTTATGAAAAACCTACTTTGTCGAACTCCTCCTAGGCCGTTTGGCCGATTCTCACAAAAATTGAACCACATCATCTCCAGACTATGGAGACAAAAAGTTATGAGAATCAAGTTGATTGGTCATTCCGTTTTTGATAAACTTGCGAAAGAGTTTGACGAATTTGCCGCAAAAATGAACTTGAGGCTATATCTCCGCAACGCATTTGCGTATTCAGACCAAAATTGGTGTGTGTCATAGTAGTCATAATCTGAGGCTACCTGCAGAGTTTTGGCGCACTGCCCCCTTGTGGTCAGGAGATATAAAAAATTGACTTTTTTGCTTATAACTTCTGAACACTTTGGTCAAAAATCATAAAACTGGTCTATTTAGATTCAGGGCATCATGCTGAGTCGTGCGATACCAAATTTTCTTATATCGGCCATTTTGGGCGTCGGCCATTTTGAAATTTGTCGTAAAATGCTATATTTTACAAACGCATTGGCGTATCATTACGAAACTCAGTATGTGTCTTTGGGACCTTGATTTGAACCTACACCAAAAGTTTCGGGGCAGCGCCACCTTGTGGTCAAAAGTTATAACACAATTTCCAAAAATGCTAATAACTTTTGATTACATTAAGCTATTTTAAAACAAATGATCTTAATATGTTCCTTGGGTCACACCGAGAACACAGATACCAAATTTGACATAGTTTGCCTAAATTTCATATCCGCCATGTTGTTTCATTCAAAAACCTACTTTTTCAAACTCCTCCCAGACCGTTTGTCCGATTTTCACCAAAATCGAATCGTATCATCTTCAGACTGTGCTGACAAAAAGTTATGGATTTCGTGTCGATAGACAAAACCGTTTTCGTATACCGCAATTACAAATTTGAGGTAGTGATGACAAAATGACTTTAATGCTTTAAGTCAGTAATGTTTTGTCCAAATAACACCAAACTTTGCAGATTTCATTGTCACATTACTCGGACCCAATTCTAACAATTTGGACACAGCGCCAACTATTGGTCCAAAGCGATAAACTTTTCATTCAAATTACAGTGTCTGTATTAATGATTTTTCAGCCATTTAGCCTAAAATCATATTAAAATGCATTTAGTTGTTGATTACTTCAATTGCTCTTATGCTGCCGGCCACGTCAATGCCCTGTTTGTGCTTGGCCCCGTCATTGCTGCTTGCAGCTATATTTATTATTATTATTATTCTTCTTCCACCCAGAAGTCAATGGCAGCCCATAGAACCGTATGCAGGAAAATGATGAAATTTGGCACACACATAGAGGACAGTCCAATCATTGACCACACCAATTTTGGAGTCTCTACCTCAATCCCTCTAGCGCCACCAACTGTCCAAAGTTACACTTACATTTATGCTAATAACTCTTGAACCATAAGGGCTAGAAACAAAATTCCTTTGTCCACTGATTCCTTGGCTCAAGCCGATTCGATTGCACCATATGACGTCATTTTCCGTCATGAAAATTTTTCCGCAATTTTGAATTTTATGAAAAACCTACTTTGTCGAACTCCTCCTAGGCCGTTTGGCCGATTCTCACAAAAATTGAACCACATCATCTCCAGACTATGGAGACAAAAAGTTATGAGAATCAAGTTGATTGGTCATTCCGTTTTTGATAAACTTGCGAAAGAGTTTGACGAATTTGCCGCAAAAATGAACTTGAGGCTATATCTCCGCAACGCATTTGCGTATTCAGACCAAAATTGGTGTGTGTCATAGTAGTCATAATCTGAGGCTACCTGCAGAGTTTTGGCGCACTGCCCCCTAGTGGTCAGGAGATATAAAAAATTGACTTTTTTGCTTATAACTTCTGAACACTTTGGTCAAAAATCATAAAACTGGTCTATTTAGATTCAGGGCATCATGCTGAGTCGTGCGATACCAAATTTTCTTATATCGGCCATTTTGGGCGTCGGCCATTTTGAAATTTGTCTCAAAATGCTATATTTTACAAACGCATTGGCGTATCATTACGAAACTCAGTATGTGTCTTTGGGACCTTGATTTGAACCTACACCAAAAGTTTCGGGGCAGCGCCACCTTGTGGTCAAAAGTTATAAAACAATTTCCTAAAATGCTAATAACTTTTGATTACATTAAGCTATTTTAAAACAAATTATCTTAATATGTTCCTTGGGTCACACCGAGAACACAGATACCAAATTTGACATAGTTTGCCTAAATTTCATATCCGCCATGTTGTTTCATTCAAAAACCTACTTTTTCAAACTCCTCCTAGACCGTTTGTCCGATTTTCACCAAAATCGAATCGTATCATCTTCAGACTGTGCTGACAAAAATTTATGGATTTCGTGTCGATAGACAAAACCGTTTTCGTATACCGCAATTACAAATTTGAGGTAGTGATGACAAAATGACTTTAATGCTTTAAGTCAGTAATGTTTTGTCCAAATAACACCAAACTTTGCAGATTTCATTGTCACATTACTCGGACCCAATTCTAACAATTTGGACACAGCGCCAACTATTGGTCCAAAGCGCTAAACTTTTCATTCAAATTACAGTGTCTGTATTAATGATTTTTCAGCCATTTAGCCTAAAATCATATTAAAATGCATTTAGTTGTTGATTACTTCAATTGCTCTTATGCTGCCGGCCACGTCAATGCCCTGTTTGTGCTTGGCCCCGTCATTGCTGCTTGCAGCTATATTTATTATTATTATTCTTCTTCCACCCAGAAGTCAATGGCAGCCCATAGAACCGTATGCAGGAAAATGATGAAATTTGGCACACACATAGAGGACCGTCCAGTCATTGACCACACCAATTTTGGAGTCTCTACCTCAATCCCTCTAGCGCCACCAACTGTCCAAAGTTACACTTACATTTATGCTAATAACTCTTGAACCATAAGGGCTAGAAACAAAATTCCTTTGTCCACTGATTCCTTGGCTCAAGCCGATTCGATTGCACCCTATGACGTCATTTTCCGTCATGAAAATTTTTCCGCAATTTTGAATTTTATGAAAAACCTACTTTGTCAAACTCCTCCTAGGCCGTTTGTCTGATTCTCACAAAAATTGAACCACATCATCTCCAGACTATGGAGACAAAAAGTTATGAGAATCAAGTTGATTGGTCATTCCGTTTTTGAAAAACTTGCGAAAGAGTTCGACGAATTTGCCGCAAAAATGAACTTGAGGCTATATCTCCGCAACGCATTTGCGTATTCAGACCAAAATTGGTGTGTGTCATAGTAGTCATAATCTGAGGCTACCTGCAGAGTTTTGGCGCACTGCCCCCTAGTGGTCAGGAGATATAAAAAATTGACTTTTTTGCTTATAACTTCTGAACACTTTGGTCAAAAATCATAAAACTGCTCTCTTTAAATTCAGGGCATCATGCTGAGTCGTGCGATACCAAATTTTCTTATATCGGCCATTTTGGGCGTCGGCCATTTTGAAATTTGTCGTAAAATGCTATATTTTACAAACGCATTGGCGTATCATTACGAAACTCAGTATGTGTCTTTGGGACCTTGATTTGAACCTACACCAAAAGTTTCGGGGCAGCGCCACCTTGTGGTCAAAAGTTATAACACAATTTCCTAAAATGCTAATAACTTTTGATTACATTAAGCTATTTTAAAACAAATGATCTTAATATGTTCCTTGGGTCACACCGAGAACACAGATACCAAATTTGACATAGTTTGCCTAAATTTCATATCCGCCATGTTGTTTTATTCAAAAACCTACTTTTTCAAACTCCTCCTAGACCGTTTGTCCGATTTTCACCAAAATCGAATTGTATCATCTTCAGACTGTGCTGACAAAAAGTTATGGATTTCGTGTCGATAGACAAAACCGTTTTCGTATACCGCAATTACAAATTTGAGGTAGTGATGACAAAATTACTTTAATGCTTTAAGTCAGTAATGTTTTGTCCAAATAACACCAAACTTTGCAGATTTCATTGTCACATTACTCGGACCCAATTCTAACAATTTGGACACAGCGCCAACTATTGGTCCAAAGCGCTAAACTTTTCATTCAAATTACAGTGTCTGTATTAATGATTTTTCAGCCATTTAGCCTAAAATCATATTAAAATGCATTTAGTTGTTGATTACTTCAATTGCTCTTATGCTGCCGGCCACGTCAATGCCCTGTTTGTGCTTGGCCCCGTCATTGCTGCTTGCAGCTATATTTATTATTATTCTTTTTCTTCTGCCATTGAAGTCTATGACAGCCCATAGAACCGTAAGCGGGAAAATGAAAAAAAGTTGGCACACTCATTAAGGACAGTCCAATCATTGACCATAGCAAAATTGAAGTCTCTAACTCAATATCTCTAGCGCCACCAACTGTCCAAAGTTGAACTAACGTTTATGCTAATAACTTTTGAACCGTATGACCTAGAAACAAAATTCGTATGTCCACTGATTCCTTGGCTCAAGACGATTCGATTGCATCCTATGACGTCATTTTCCGTCATGAAATTTTTCCCGCCATTTTGAATTTTATGAAAAACCTACTTTTTCGAACTCCTCCTAGGCCGTTTTTCCGATTTCAACGAAAATTGAACCACATCATCTCCAGACAATGTGGACAAAAAGTTATCCAAAGAAAGTTGATATGTCAAACCGTTTACGAATAACTTGCGAAAGAATCCGACGTAATGGTCGCAAAAATGAAACTGAGGCTTTATCTCCGCAACGCATTAGCGTTTTCTGACCAAACTAGGTAAGTGTTATGTCAATCATGATCTGAGGCTACCTGCAGAGTTTTGGCGCTCTGCCCCCTAGTGGTCAGGAGATATGAAAAAGTGACATTTTTCCTTACAACTCCTGAACGCTTTGTCCAAAAATCATAAAACTGGTCTCGTTAGATTCAGTGCATCATGCCGAGTCGTGCGATACCAAATTTTCCCATATCGGCCATTTTGAGCGTCGGCCATTTTGAATATTGTCATAAATTGCTATATTTAACAAAGATATTGGCGTATCGTTACGAAGCTCAATATGTGTCTTCGGCACCTAACCTTGATACGACTCAAAAAGTTTCGAGGCAGCACCACCTTGTGGTCAAAAATTATAACCAAATTTACAAATATGCTAATAACTTTTGAGTGCGTTAACCTATGGTAAAACAAATTATCTTTATACGTTCCTTGGGTCAAACCGAGAACACAGATACCAAATTTGTCATAGTCGGCCAAACTTCTTGTCCACCATGTTGTTTTTCTTTAAAAACCTACTTTTTCGAACTCCTCCCAGACCGTTTGTCCAATTTTCACCAAAATTAAACCACATCATCTCCAGACCATCATGACAAAAAGTTATCCAAAGAAAGTTGATTCGTCAAACCGTTTACGAATAACTCGCGAAAGAATCCGACGTAATGGTCGCAAAAATGAAATTGAGGCTTTATCTCCGCAACGCATTAGCGTTTTCTGACCAAACTAGGTGTGTGTTATGTCAATCATGGTCTGAGGCTACCTGCAGAGTTTTGGCGCTCTGCCCCCTAGTGGTCAGGAGATATTAAAAAACTGACATTTTTGATTATAACTCCTGAACGCTTTGTCTAAAAATCATGAAACTGCTGTCTTTAGATCCAGTGGGTCATGCCGAGTCCTGTGATACCAAATTTTCCCATATCGGCCATTTTGAGCGTATGCCATTTCAATTTTTCTTATAAGATGCTATGTTTAACAAACACATGACTTTAGTGCTCTGTCAGCAATGGTTTATCCAATTGAAAGCAAACTTTGCATGTGTCGATTTTTCAGCCATTTAGACTTAAGTCATATTGAAATGTTTTTAGATTCTTACTGCCGTTGGTCTGATGATGCCAGCCATGTCGGCATGACATTTAATGCCCTCCTTGCGCTTGGCCCCGTGATGGCTGCTAGCAGCTATATTTAGGGGCCAAGCACCGAAGGTGCGGAGGCACCTATTGTTTTTGTTCCGGTTCCTATTATTAGGGGCCAAGCACCGAAGGTGCGGAGGCACCTATTGTTTTTGTTCCGGTTCTTATTATTAGGGGCCAAGCACCGAAGGTGCGGAGGCACCTATTGTTTCTGTTCCGGTTCTTTATTATTATTCCTCTTCTTCTTCTTCTTCTTCTTCTTCTTCCGCCATGGAAGTCTATGGCAGGCCATAGAACCGTTTGCGGGAAAATGATTAAATTTGGCACACTGATCAAGGACAAGCCAATCATTGACCATAGCAAATTTGAAGTCTCTAACTCAATGTCTCTAGCGCCACCAACTGTCCAAAGTTGAACTCACGTTTACGTAAATAACTTTTGAACCGTATGTCCTAGAAACAAAATTCTTTCGTCCACTGATTCCTTGGCTCAAGACGATTCGATTGCACCCTATGACGTCATTTTCCGTCATGAAAATTTTCCCGCCATTTTGAATTTTATGAAAAACCTACTTTTTCGAACTCCTCCTAGGCCGTTTGTCCGATTTTCACGAAAATTGAACCACATCATCTCCAGACCATGGGGACAAAAAGTTATACAAAGAAAGTTGATTTGTCAAACCGTTTACGAATAACTTGCGAAAGAATTCGACAAAATGGCCGCAGAAATAAAAGTGAGGCTATATCTCCGCAACGGATTAGCGTATTCTGACCAAACTTGGTGTGTGTTACGTCAGTCATGATTTGAGGCTATGTGCAGAGTTTTGGCGCTCTGCCCCCTAGTGGTCTGGAGATATAAAAAAGTGAAATATTTGCTCATAACTTCTGAACGCTTCGACCAAAAATCATAAAACTGGTCTCGTTAGATTCAGTGCATCATGCCGAGTCGTGCGATACCAAATTTTCCCATATCGGCCATTTTGAGCGTCGGCCATTTTGAATATTATCATAAATTGCTATATTTAACAAACGCATTGACGTATCGTTACGAAACTCGAAATGTGTCTTCGGCACCTGGAACTGATACGACACAAAAAGTTTCGAGGCAGCGCCACCTTGTGGTCAAAAGTTATAACCAAAATTACAAAAACGCTAATAACTTTTGACTACTTTAACCTATGGTAAAACAAATTGTCTTTATACGTTCCTTGGGTCAAGCCGAGAACACAGATACCAAATTTGTCATAGTCGGCCAAACTTCCTGTCCGCCATGTTGTTTTTCTTTAAAAACCTACTTTTTCGAACTCCTCCCACACCGTTTATCTAATTTTCACCAAAATTGAATCATAACATCTTCAGACCATGTTGACAAAAAGTTATTAAAATGAAATTGATTCGTCAAACAGGTTTCGATAAAATTGCGAACGAATTTGACCAAATGGCCACCAAATAAAGCGAGGCTATATCTCCGCAACGCATTTTCGTATTCTGACCAAACTTTCTGTGTGTCATGTCAATCATGATCTGAGGCTACCTGCAGAGTTTTGGCGCTCTGCCTCCTAGTGGTCAGGAGATATGAAACACTAACATTTTTGATTATAACTCCTGAACGCTTTGTCCAAAAATCATAAAACTGCTGTCTATAGATTCAGTGCATCATGCCGAGTCCTGCGATACCAAATTTTCCCATATCGGCCATTTTCAGCGTCAGCAATGTAGAATTTTGTCATGAAATGCTATGCTTAACAAACACGACTTTAAAGCTGTATGTCATCAATGCTTTACCCTATTGACACCAAACTTTGCATGTGTCATTGTCACCTCACTCTGGATATACCACATGATTTGATTTGAATTTGGTTACAGCGCTTCCTGTTGGTCGAACGTGATAAACCGTTAAATCGAATTACTAAAGACCGTATTGATGATTTTTCAGCAATTTAGACTGAAGTCATATTGAAATGTCTTTAGATGCTTTCTGCCATTGGTCTGATGCTGCCAGCCATGTCGACATGACATTTACATTCCTCCTTGTGCTTGGCCCCGTCATGGCTGCTTGCAGCTATATTTATTAGGGGCCAAGTACCGAAGGTGCGGAGGCACCTATTGTAATCGTTCTCGTTCTTATTATTATTCTTCTATTTATGCTAATAACTCTTGAACCATAAGGGCTAGAAACAAAATTCCTTTGTCCACTGATTCCTTGGCTCAAGCCGATTCGATTGCACCCTATGACGTCATTTTCCGTCATGAAAATTTTTCCGCAATTTTGAATTTTATGAAAAACCTACTTTGTCGAACTCCTCCTAGGCCGTTTGGCCGATTCTCACAAAAATTGAACCACATCATCTCCAGACTATGGAGACAAAAAGTTATGAGAATCAAGTTGATTGGTCATTCCGTTTTTGATAAACTTGCGAAAGAGTTTGACGAATTTGCCGCAAAAATGAACTTGAGGCTATATCTCCGCAACGCATTTGCGTATTCAGACCAAAATTGGTGTGTGTCATAGTAGTCATAATCTGAGGCTACCTGCAGAGTTTTGGCGCACTGCCCCCTAGTGGTCAGGAGATATAAAAAATTGACTTTTTTGCTTATAACTTCTGAACACTTTGGTCAAAAATCATAAAACTGGTCTATTTAGATTCAGGGCATCATGCTGAGTCGTGCGATACCAAATTTTCTTATATCGGCCATTTTGGGCGTCGGCCATTTTGAAATTTGTCGTAAAATGCTATATTTTACAAACGCATTGGCGTATCATTACGAAACTCAGTATGTGTCTTTGGGACCTTGATTTGAACCTACACCAAAAGTTTCGGGGCAGCGCCACCTTGTGGTCAAAAGTTATAACACAATTTCCAAAAATGCTAATAACTTTTGATTACATTAAGCTATTTTAAAACAAATGATCTTAATATGTTCCTTGGGTCACACCGAGAACACAGATACCAAATTTGACATAGTTTGCCTAAATTTCATATCCGCCATGTTGTTTCATTCAAAAACCTACTTTTTCAAACTCCTCCCAGACCGTTTGTCCGATTTTCACCAAAATCGAATCGTATCATCTTCAGACTGTGCTGACAAAAAGTTATGGATTTCGTGTCGATAGACAAAACCGTTTTCGTATACCGCAATTACAAATTTGAGGTAGTGATGACAAAATGACTTTAATGCTTTAAGTCAGTAATGTTTTGTCCAAATAACACCAAACTTTGCAGATTTCATTGTCACATTACTCGGACCCAATTCTAACAATTTGGACACAGCGCCAACTATTGGTCCAAAGCGATAAACTTTTCATTCAAATTACAGTGTCTGTATTAATGATTTTTCAGCCATTTAGCCTAAAATCATATTAAAATGCATTTAGTTGTTGATTACTTCAATTGCTCTTATGCTGCCGGCCACGTCAATGCCCTGTTTGTGCTTGGCCCCGTCATTGCTGCTTGCAGCTATATTTATTATTATTATTATTCTTTTTCTTCTGCCATTGAAGTCTATGACAGCCCATAGAACCGTAAGCGGGAAAATGAAAAAAAGTTGGCACACTCATAAAAGACAGTCCAATCTTTGACCATAGCAAAATTAAAGTCTCTAACTCAATCTCTATAGCGCCACCAACTGTCCAAAGTTGCACTCACGTTTACGTAAATAACTTTTGAACCGTAAGTCCTAGAAACAAAATTCTTTCGTCCACTGATTCCTTGGGTCAAGACGATTCGATTGCACCCTATGACGTCATTTTCCGTCATGAAAATTTTCCCGCCATTTTGAATTTTATGAAAAACCTACTTTTTCGAACTCCTCCTAGGCCGTTCGTCCGATGTTCACGAAAATTGAACCACATCATCTCCAGACAATGTGGACAAAACGATATATAAAGAAAGTTGACTCGCCAAACCGTTTACGAATAACTCGCGAAAGAATCCGAGGTAAAAGTCGCCAAAATGAAATTGTGGCTTTATCTCCGCAATGCATTAGCCTTTTCTGACCAAACTAGGTGTGTGTTATGTCAATCATGGTCTGAGGCTACCTGCAGAGTTTTGGCGCTCTGCCCCCTAGTGGTCAGGAGATATTAAAAAACTGACATTTTTGATTAAAACTCCTGAACGCTTTCTCTAAAAAACATGAAACGCAATGGTTTACCCAATTGAAAGCAAACTTTGCATGTGTCAATGTCACCACACTCTCAATGTACCACATGAATTGACACTACAATTTGGTTACAGCGCTGCCTGTTGGTTGAATGTGATAAACCATTAAATCGAATTACTAAAGACCGTATTGTTGATTTTTCAGCCATTTAGACTTAAGTCATATTGAAATGTCTTTAGATTCTTACTGCCGTTGGTCTGATGATGCCAGCCATGTCGGCATGACATTTAATGCCCTCCTTGCGCTTGGCCCCGTGATGGCTGCTAGCAGCTATATTTATTATTCTTTTTCTTCTGCCATTGAAGTCTATGACAGCCCATAGAACCGTAAGCGGGAAAATGAAAAAAAGTTGGCACACTCATTAAGGACAGTCCAATCATTGACCATAGCAAAATTGAAGTCTCTAACTCAATATCTCTAGCGCCACCAACTGTCCAAAGTTGAACTAACGTTTATGCTAATAACTTTTGAACCGTATGACCTAGAAACAAAATTCTTATGTCCACTGATTCCTTGGCTCAAGACGATTCGATTGCATCCTATGACGTCATTTTCCGTCATGAAATTTTTCCCGCCATTTTGAATTTTATGAAAAACCTACTTTTTCGAACTCCTCCTAGGCCGTTTTTCCGATTTCAACGAAAATTGAACCACATCATCTCCAGACAATGTGGACAAAAAGTTATCCAAAGAAAGTTGATATGTCAAACCGTTTACGAATAACTCGCGAAAGAATCCGACGTAATGGTCGCAAAAATGAAACTGAGGCTTTATCTCCGCAACGCATTAGCGTTTTCTGACCAAACTAGGTAAGTGTTATGTCAATCATGATCTGAGGCTACCTGCAGAGTTTTGGCGCTGTGCCCCCTAGTGGTCAGGAGATATGAAAAAGTTAAATATTTGGTTATAACTTCTGAATGCTTTGGCCAAAAATCATAAAACTGGTCTCTTTAGATTCAGTGCATCATGCCGAGTCGTGCGATACCAAATTTTCCCATATCGGCCATTTTGAGCGTCGGCCATTTTGAATATTGTCATAAATTGCTATATTTAACAAAGATATTGGCGTATCGTTACGAAACTCAATATGTGTCTTCGGCACCTAATCTTTATACGACTCAAGAAGTTTCGAGGCAGCACCACCTTGTGGTCAAAAGTTATAACCAAATTTACAAATATGCTAATAACTTTTGAGTGCGTTATCCTATGGTAAAAGAAATTATCTTTATACGTTCCTTGGGTCAAACCGAGAACACAGATACCAAATTTGTCATAGTCGGCCAAACTTCTTGTCCACCATGTTGTTTTTCTTTAAAAACCTACTTTTTCGAACTCCTCCCAGACCGTTTGTCCAATTTTCACCAAAATTAAACCACATCATCTCCAGACGATCATGACAAAAAGTTATCCAAAGAAAGTTGATATGTCAAACCGTTTACGAATAACTCGCGAAAGAATCCGACGTAATGGTCGCAAAAATGAAACTGAGGCTTTATCTCCGCAACGCATTAGCGTTTTCTGACCAAACTAGGTGTGTGTTATGTCAACCATGGTCTGAGGCTACCTGCAGAGTTTTGGCGCTCTGCCCCCTAGTGGTCAGGAGATATTAAAAAACTGACATTTTTGATTATAACTCCTGAACGCATTGTCTAAAAATCATGAAACTGCTGTCTTTAGATCCAGTGGCTCATGTCGAGTCCTGTGATACCAAATTTTCCCATATCGGCCATTTTGAGCGTCTGCCATTTCGATTTTTCTTATAAGATGCTATGTTTAACAAACACATGACTTTAGTGCTCTGTCAGCAATGGTTTACCCAATTGAAAGCAAACTTTGCATGTGTCAATGTCACCACACTCTCAATGTACCACATGAATTGACACTACAATTTGGTTACAGCGCTGCCTGTTGGTTGAATGTGATAAACCATTAAATCGAAATACTAAAGACCGTATTGTTGATTTTTCAGCCATTTAGACTTAAGTCATATTGAAATGTCTTTAGATTCTTACTGCTGTTGGTCTGATGATGCCAGCCATGTCGGCATGACATTTAATGCCCTCCTTGCGCTTGGCCCCGTGATGGTCAAGACGATTCGATTGCACCCTATGACGTCATTTTCCGTCATGAAAATTTTCCCGCCATTTTGAATTTTATGAAAAACCTACTTTGTCGAACTCCTCCTAGGCCGTTCGTCCGATGTTCACGAAAATTGAACCACATCATCTCCCGACAATGTGGACAAAACGATATATAAAGAAAGTTGATTCGACAAACCGTTTACGAATAACTCGCGAAAGAATCTGAGGTAAAAGTCGCCAAAATGAAATTGAGGCTTTATCTCCCCAATGCATTAGCCTTTTCTGACCAAACTAGGTGTGTGTTATGTCAATCATGGTTTGAGGCTACCTGCAGAGTTTTGGCGCTGTGCCCCCTAGTGGTCAGGAGTTATCAAAAACTGACTTTTTTGCTTATAACTTCTGAACCCTTTGGCCAAAAATCATGAAACTGGTCTCTTTAGATCCAGTGGGTCATGCCGAGTCCTGTGATACCAAATATTCCCATATCGGCCATTTTGAGCGTCTGCCATTTCGATTTTTCTTATAAGATGCTATGTTTAACAAACACTTGACTTTAGTGCTCTGTCAGCAATGGTTTACCCAATTGAAAGCAAACTTTGCATGTGTCAATGTCACCACACTCTCAATGTACCACACACTACAATTTGGTTACAGCGCTGCCTGTTGGTTGAATGCGATAAACCATTAAATCGAATTGCTAAAGACCGTATTGTTGGTTTTTCAGCCATTTAGACTTAAGTCATATTGAAATGTCTTTAGATTTTTACTGCCGTTGGTCTGATGATGCCAGTCATGTCGGCATGACATTTAATGCCCTCCTTGCGCTTGGCCCCGTGATGGCTGCTAGCAGCTATATTTATTATTATTCTTCTTCTGCCATTGAAGTCTATGACAGCCCATAGAACCGTAAGCGGGAAAATGAAAAAAAGTTGGCACACTCATAAAGGAGAGTCTAATCATTGACCATAGCAAAATTGAAGTCTCTAACTCAATCTCTCTAGCGCCACCAACTGTCCAAAGTTGCACTCACGTTTACGTAAATAACTTTTGAACCGTATGTCCTAGAAACAAAATTCTTTTGTCCACTGATTCCTTGGCTCAAGACGATTCGATTGCACCCTATGACGTCATTTTCCGTCATGAATATTTTCCCGCCATTTTGAATTTTATGAAAAACCTACTTTGTCGAACTCCTCCTAGGCCGTTCGTCCGATGTTCACGAAAATTGAACCACATCATCTCCTGACAATGTGGACAAAACGATATATAAACAAAGTTGATTCGTCAAACCGTTTACGAATAACTCGTGAAAGAATCTGAGGTAAAAGTCGCCAAAATGAAATTGAGGCTTTATCTCCCCAATGCATTAGCCTTTTCTGACCAAACTAGGTGTGTGTTATGTCAATCATGGTTTGAGGCTACCTGCAGAGTTTTGGCGCTGTGCCCCCTAGTGGTCAGGAGTTATCAAAAACTGACTTTTTTGCTTATAACTTCTGAACCCTTTGGCCAAAAATCATGAAACTGGTCTCTTTAGATCCAGTGGGTCATGCCGAGTCCTGTGATACCAAATATTCCCATATCGGCCATTTTGAGCGTCTGCCATTTCGATTTTTCTTATAAGATGCTATGTTTAACAAACACTTGACTTTAGTGCTCTGTCAGCAATGGTTTACCCAATTGAAAGCAAACTTTGCATGTGTCAATGTCACCACACTCTCAATGTACCACACACTACAATTTGGTTACAGCGCTGCCTGTTGGTTGAATGCGATAAACCATTAAATCGAATTGCTAAAGACCGTATTGTTGGTTTTTCAGCCATTTAGACTTAAGTCATATTGAAATGTCTTTAGATTTTTACTGCCGTTGGTCTGATGATGCCAGTCATGTCGGCATGACATTTAATGCCCTCCTTGCGCTTGGCCCCGTGATGGCTGCTAGTTAGGGGCCAAGCACCGAAGGTGCGGAGGCACCTATTGTAATCGTTCTCGTTCTTATTATTATTCTTCTTCCACCCAGAAGTCAATGGCAGCCCATAGAACCGTATGCAGGAAAATGATGAAATTTGGCACACACATAGAGGACAGTCCAATCATTGACCACACCAATTTTGGAGTCTCTACCTCAATCCCTCTAGCGCCACCAACTGTCCAAAGTTACACTTACATTTATGCTAATAACTTTTGAACCATAAGGGCTAGAAACAAAATTCCTTTGTCCACTGATTCCTTGGCTCAAGCCGATTCGATTGCACCCTATGACGTCATTTTCCGTCATGAAACTTTTTCCGCAATTTTGAATTTTATGAAAAACCTACTTTGTCGAACTCCTCCTAGGCCGTTTGTCTGATTCTCACAAAAATTGAACCACATCATCTCCAGACTATGGAGACAAAAAGTTATGAGAATCAAGTTGATTGGTCAAACCGTTTTTGATAAACATGCGAAAGAGTTCGACGAATTTGCCGCAAAAATGAACTTGAGGCTATATCTCCGCAACGCATTTGCATATTCAGACCAAAATTGGTGTGTGTCATAGTAGTCATAATCTGAGGCTACCTGCAGAGTTTTGGCGCACTGCCCCCTAGTGGTCAGGAGATATAAAAAATTGACTTTTTTGCTTATAACTTCTGAACACTTTGGTCAAAAATCATAAAACTGGTCTCTTTAGATTCAGGGCATCATGCTGAGTCGTGCGATACCAAATTTTCTTATATCGGCCATTTTGGGCGTCGGCCATTTTGAAATTTGTCGTAAAATGCTATATTTTACAAACGCATTGGCGTATCATTACGAAACTCAGTATGTGTCTTTGGGACCTTGATTTGAACCTACACCAAAAGTTTCGGGGCAGCGCCACCTTGTGGTCAAAAGTTATAACACAATTTCCAAAAATGCTAATAACTTTTGATTACATTAAGCTATTTTAAAACAAATGATCTTAATATGTTCCTTGGGTCACACCGAGAACACAGATACCAAATTTGACATAGTTTGCCTAAATTTCATATCCGCCATGTTGTTTCATTCAAAAACCTACTTTTTCAAACTCCTCCTAGACCGTTTGTCCGATTTTCACCAAAATCGAATCGTATCATCTTCAGACTGTGTTGACAAAAAGTTATGGATTTCGTGTCGATAGACAAAACCGTTTTCGTATACCGCAATTACAAATTTGAGGTAGTGATGACAAAATGACTTTAATGCTTTAAGTCAGTAATGTTTTGTCCAAATAAGACCAAACTTTGCAGATTTCATTGTCACATTACTCGGACCAAATTCTAACAATTTGGACACAGCGCCAACTATTGGTCCAAAGCGCTAAACTTTTCATTCAAATTACAGTGTCTGTATTAATGATTTTTCAGCCATTTAGCCTAAAATCATATTAAAATGCATTTAGTTGTTGATTACTTCAATTGCTCTTATGCTGCCGGCCACGTCAATGCCCTGTTTGTGCTTGGCCCCGTCATTGCTGCTTGCAGCTATATTTAGGGGCCAAGCACCGAAGGTGCGGAGGCACCTATTGTAATAGTTCTCGTTCTTATTATTATTCTTCTTCCACCCAGAAGTCAATGGCAGCCCATAGAACCGTATGCAGGAAAATGATGAAATTTGGCACACACATAGAGGACAGTCCAATCATTGACCACACCAATTTTGGAGTCTCTACCTCAATCCCTCTAGCGCCACCAACTGTCCAAAGTTACACTTACATTTATGCTAATAACTTTTGAACCATAAGGGCTAGAAACAAAATTCCTTTGTCCACTGATTCCTTGGCTCAAGCCGATTCGATTGCACCCTATGACGTCATTTTCCGTCATGAAAATTTTTCCGCAATTTTGAATTTTATGAAAAACCTACTTTGTCGAACTCCTCCTAGGCCGTTTGTCTGATTCTCACAAAAATTGAACCACATCATCTCCAGACTATGGAGACAAAAAGTTATGAGAATCAAGTTGATTGGTCAAACCGTTTTTGATAAACATGCGAAAGAGTTCGACGAATTTGCCGCAAAAATGAACTTGAGGCTATATCTCCGCAACGCATTTGCATATTCAGACCAAAATTGGTGTGTGTCATAGTAGTCATAATCTGAGGCTACCTGCAGAGTTTTGGCGCACTGCCCCCTAGTGGTCAGGAGATATAAAAAATTGACTTTTTTGCTTATAACTTCTGAACACTTTGGTCAAAAATCATAAAACTGGTCTCTTTAGATTCAGGGCATCATGCTGAGTCGTGCGATACCAAATTTTCTTATATCGGCCATTTTGGGCGTCGGCCATTTTGAAATTTGTCGTAAAATGCTATATTTTACAAACGCATTGGCGTATCATTACGAAACTCAGTATGTGTCTTTGGGACCTTGATTTGAACCTACACCAAAAGTTTCGGGGCAGCGCCACCTTGTGGTCAAAAGTTATAACACAATTTCCAAAAATGCTAATAACTTTTGATTACATTAAGCTATTTTAAAACAAATGATCTTAATATGTTCCTTGGGTCACACCGAGAACACAGATACCAAATTTGACATAGTTTGCCTAAATTTCATATCCGCCATGTTGTTTCATTCAAAAACCTACTTTTTCAAACTCCTCCTAGACCGTTTGTCCGATTTTCACCAAAATCGAATCGTATCATCTTCAGACTGTGTTGACAAAAAGTTATGGATTTCGTGTCGATAGACAAAACCGTTTTCGTATACCGCAATTACAAATTTGAGGTAGTGATGACAAAATGACTTTAATGCTTTAAGTCAGTAATGTTTTGTCCAAATAAGACCAAACTTTGCAGATTTCATTGTCACATTACTCGGACCAAATTCTAACAATTTGGACACAGCGCCAACTATTGGTCCAAAGCGCTAAACTTTTCATTCAAATTACAGTGTCTGTATTAATGATTTTTCAGCCATTTAGCCTAAAATCATATTAAAATGCATTTAGTTGTTGATTACTTCAATTGCTCTTATGCTGCCGGCCACGTCAATGCCCTGTTTGTGCTTGGCCCCGTCATTGCTGCTTGCAGCTATATTTAGGGGCCAAGCACCGAAGGTGCGGAGGCACCTATTGTAATAGTTCTCGTTAGGGGCCAAGCACCGAAGGTGCGGAGGCACCTATTGTAATCGTTCTCGTTCTTATTATTATTCTTCTTCCACCCAGAAGTCAATGGCAGCCCATAGAACCGTATGCAGGAAAATGATGAAATTTGGCACACACATAGAGGACAGTCCAATCATTGACCACACCAATTTTGGAGTCTCTACCTCAATCCCTCTAGCGCCACCAACTGTCCAAAGTTACACTTACATTTATGCTAATAACTTTTGAACCATAAGGGCTAGAAACAAAATTCCTTTGTCCACTGATTCCTTGGCTCAAGCCGATTCGATTGCACCCTATGACGTCATTTTCCGTCATGAAAATTTTTCCGCAATTTTGAATTTTATGAAAAACCTACTTTGTCGAACTCCTCCTAGGCCGTTTGTCTGATTCTCACAAAAATTTAACCACATCATCTCCAGACTATGGAGACAAAAAGTTATGAGAATCAAGTTGATTGGTCAAACCGTTTTTGATAAACATGCGAAAGAGTTCGACGAATTTGCCGCAAAAATGAACTTGAGGCTATATCTCCGCAACGCATTTGCATATTCAGACCAAAATTGGTGTGTGTCATAGTAGTCATAATCTGAGGCTACCTGCAGAGTTTTGGCGCACTGCCCCCTAGTGGTCAGGAGATATAAAAAATTGACTTTTTTGCTTATAACTTCTGAACACTTTGGTCAAAAATCATAAAACTGGTCTCTTTAGATTCAGGGCATCATGCTGAGTCGTACGATACCAAATTTTCTTATATCGGCCATTTTGGGCGTCGGCCATTTTGAAATTTGTCGTAAAATGCTATATTTTACAAACGCATTGGCGTATCATTACGAAACTCAGTATGTGTCTTTGGGACCTTGATTTGAACCTACACCAAAAGTTTCGGGGCAGCGCCACCTTGTGGTCAAAAGTTATAACACAATTTCCAAAAATGCTAATAACTTTTGATTACATTAAGCTATTTTAAAACAAATGATCTTAATATGTTCCTTGGGTCACACCGAGAACACAGATACCAAATTTGACATAGTTTGCCTAAATTTCATATCCGCCATGTTGTTTCATTCAAAAACCTACTTTTTCAAACTCCTCCTAGACCGTTTGTCCGATTTTCACCAAAATCGAATCGTATCATCTTCAGACTGTGCTGACAAAAAGTTATGGATTTCGTGTCGATAGACAAAACCGTTTTCGTATACCGCAATTACAAATTTGAGGTAGTGATGACAAAATGACTTTAATGCTTTAAGTCAGTAATGTTTTGTCCAAATAACACCAAACTTTGCAGATTTCATTGTCACATTACTCGGACCCAATTCTAACAATTTGGACACAGCGCCAACTATTGGTCCAAAGCGCTAAACTTTTCATTCAAATTACAGTGTCTGTATTAATGATTTTTCAGCCATTTAGCCTAAAATCATATTAAAATGCATTTAGTTGTTGATTACTTCAATTGCTCTTATGCTGCCGGCCACGTCAATGCCCTGTTTGTGCTTGGCCCCGTCATTGCTGCTTGTTATTATTATTATTCTTCTTCCACCCAGAAGTCAATGGCAGCCCATAGAACCGTATGCAGGAAAATGATGAAATTTGGCACACACATAGAGGACAGTCCAGTCATTGACCACACCAATTTTGGAGTCTCTACCTCAATCCCTCTAGCGCCACCAACTGTCCAAAGTTACACTTACATTTATGCTAATAACTCTTGAACCATAAGGGCTAGAAACAAAATTCCTTTGTCCACTGATTCCTTGGCTCAAGCCGATTCGATTGCACCCTATGACGTCATTTTCCGTCATGAAAATTTTTCCGCAATTTTGAATTTTATGAAAAACCTACTTTGTCAAACTCCTCCTAGGCCGTTTGTCTGATTCTCACAAAAATTGAACCACATCATCTCCAGACTATGGAGACAAAAAGTTATGAGAATCAAGTTGATTGGTCATTCCGTTTTTGAAAAACTTGCGAAAGAGTTCGACGAATTTGCCGCAAAAATGAACTTGAGGCTATATCTCCGCAACGCATTTGCGTATTCAGACCAAAATTGGTGTGTGTCATAGTAGTCATAATCTGAGGCTACCTGCAGAGTTTTGGCGCACTGCCCCCTAGTGGTCAGGAGATATAAAAAATTGACTTTTTTGCTTATAACTTCTGAACACTTTGGTCAAAAATCATAAAACTGCTCTCTTTAAATTCAGGGCATCATGCTGAGTCGTGCGATACCAAATTTTCTTATATCGGCCATTTTGGGCGTCGGCCATTTTGAAATTTGTCGTAAAATGCTATATTTTACAAACGCATTGGCGTATCATTACGAAACTCAGTATGTGTCTTTGGGACCTTGATTTGAACCTACACCAAAAGTTTCGGGGCAGCGCCACCTTGTGGTCAAAAGTTATAACACAATTTCCTAAAATGCTAATAACTTTTGATTACATTAAGCTATTTTAAAACAAATGATCTTAATATGTTCCTTGGGTCACACCGAGAACACAGATACCAAATTTGACATAGTTTGCCTAAATTTCATATCCGCCATGTTGTTTTATTCAAAAACCTACTTTTTCAAACTCCTCCTAGACCGTTTGTCCGATTTTCACCAAAATCGAATTGTATCATCTTCAGACTGTGCTGACAAAAAGTTATGGATTTCGTGTCGATAGACAAAACCGTTTTCGTATACCGCAATTACAAATTTGAGGTAGTGATGACAAAATTACTTTAATGCTTTAAGTCAGTAATGTTTTGTCCAAATAACACCAAACTTTGCAGATTTCATTGTCACATTACTCGGACCCAATTCTAACAATTTGGACACAGCGCCAACTATTGGTCCAAAGCGCTAAACTTTTCATTCAAATTACAGTGTCTGTATTAATGATTTTTCAGCCATTTAGCCTAAAATCATATTAAAATGCATTTAGTTGTTGATTACTTCAATTGCTCTTATGCTGCCGGCCACGTCAATGCCCTGTTTGTGCTTGGCCCCGTCATTGCTGCTTGTTATTAGGGGCCAAGCACCGAAGGTGCGGAGGCACCTATTGTAATCGTTCTCGTTCTTATTATTATTATTCTTCTTCTTCTTCTTCCAACACAAGTCAATGGCAGCCCATAGAACCGTATGCAGGAAAATGATGAAATTTGGCACACACATAGAGGACAGTCCAATCATTGACCACACCCATTTTGGAGTCTTTACCTCAATCCCTCTAGCGCCACCAACTGCCCAAAGTTACACTTACATTTATGCTAATAACTCTTGAACCATAAGGGCTAGAAACAAAATTCCTTTGTCCACTGATTCCTTGGCTCAAGCCGATTCGATTGCACCCTATGACGTCATTTTCCGTCATAAAAATTTTTCCGCAATTTTGAATTTTATGAAAAACCTACTTTGTCGAACTCCTCCTAGGCCGTTTGTCTGATTCTCACAAAAATTGAACCACATCATCTCCAGACTATGGAGACAAAAAGTTATGAGAATCAAGTTGATTGGTCATTCCGTTTTCGATAAACTTGCGAAAGAGTTTGACGAATTTGCCGCAAAAATGAACTTGATGCTATATCTCCGCAACGCATTTGCGTATTCTGACCAATCTTGGTGTGTGTCATAGTAGTCATGATCTGAGGCTACCTGCAGAGTTTTGGCGCACTGCCCCCTAGTGGTCAGGAGATATAAAAAAAATTGACTTTTTTGCTTATAACTTCTGAACACTTTGTTCAAAAATCATAAAACTTGTCTCTTTAGATTCAGGGCATCATGCTGAGTCAGGCGATACCAAATTTTCTCATATCAGCCATTTTGGGTGTTGGCCATTTTGAAATTTGTCGTAAAATGCTATATTTTACAAACGCATTGGCGTATCATTACGAAACTCCGTATGTGTCTTTGGGACCTTGATTTGAACCTACACCAAAAGTTTCGGGGCAGCGCCACCTTGTGGTCAAAAGTTATAACAAAATTTACAAAAATGCTAATAACTTTTGATTACATTAAGCTATTTTAAAACAAATGATCTTAATATGTTCCTTGGGTCACGCCGAGAACACAGATACCAAATTTGACATAGTTTGCCTAAATTTCCTGTCCGCCATTTTGTTTACTTCAAAAACTTACTTTTTCTAACTCCTCCCAGACCGTTTGTCCGATTTTCACCAAAAACAAATCTTATCATCTTCAGACTGTGCTGACAAAAAGTTATGGATTTCGTGTCGATAGACAAAACCGTTTTCGTATACTGCAATTACAAATTTGAGGTAGTGATGACAAAATTACTTTAATGCTCTTTGTCAGTAATGTTTTGTCCAAATAACACCAAACTTTGCACATTTAATTGTGACATTACTCGGACCACATTCTAACAATTTGGACACAGCGCCATCTATTGGTCCAAAGCGATAAACTATTAAATCAAATTACAGTATCTGTATTAATGATTTTTCAGCCATTTAGCCTAAAATCATTTTAAAATGCATTTACTTTAATTGGTCTGATGCTGCCAGCCACGTCATTGCCCCGTTTGTGCTTGGCCCCGTCATTGCTGCTTGTTCTTATTATTATTCTTCTTCCACCCAGAAGTCAATGGCAGCCCATAGAACCGTATGCAGGAAAATGATGAAATTTGGCACACACATAGAGGACAGTCCAATCATTGACCACACCAATTTTGGAGTCTCTACCTCAATCCCTCTAGCGCCACCAACTGTCCAAAGTTACACTTACATTTATGCTAATAACTTTTGAACCATAAGGGCTAGAAACAAAATTCCTTTGTCCACTGATTCCTTGGCTCAAGCCGATTCGATTGCACCCTATGACGTCATTTTCCGTCATGAAAATTTTTCCGCAATTTTGAATTTTATGAAAAACCTACTTTGTCGAACTCCTCCTAGGCCGTTTGTCTGATTCTCACAAAAATTGAACCACATCATCTCCAGACTATGGAGACAAAAAGTTATGAGAATCAAGTTGATTGGTCAAACCGTTTTTGATAAACATGCGAAAGAGTTCGACGAATTTGCCGCAAAAATGAACTTGAGGCTATATCTCCGCAACGCATTTGCATATTCAGACCAAAATTGGTGTGTGTCATAGTAGTCATAATCTGAGGCTACCTGCAGAGTTTTGGCGCACTGCCCCCTAGTGGTCAGGAGATATAAAAAATTGACTTTTTTGCTTATAACTTCTGAACACTTTGGTCAAAAATCATAAAACTGGTCTCTTTAGATTCAGGGCATCATGCTGAGTCGTGCGATACCAAATTTTCTTATATCGGCCATTTTGGGCGTCGGCCATTTTGAAATTTGTCGTAAAATGCTATATTTTACAAACGCATTGGCGTATCATTACGAAACTCAGTATGTGTCTTTGGGACCTTGATTTGAACCTACACCAAAAGTTTCGGGGCAGCGCCACCTTGTGGTCAAAAGTTATAACACAATTTCCAAAAATGCTAATAACTTTTGATTACATTAAGCTATTTTAAAACAAATGATCTTAATATGTTCCTTGGGTCACACCGAGAACACAGATACCAAATTTGACATAGTTTGCCTAAATTTCATATCCGCCATGTTGTTTCATTCAAAAACCTACTTTTTCAAACTCCTCCTAGACCGTTTGTCCGATTTTCACCAAAATCGAATCGTATCATCTTCAGACTGTGTTGACAAAAAGTTATGGATTTCGTGTCGATAGACAAAACCGTTTTCGTATACCGCAATTACAAATTTGAGGTAGTGATGACAAAATGACTTTAATGCTTTAAGTCAGTAATGTTTTGTCCAAATAAGACCAAACTTTGCAGATTTCATTGTCACATTACTCGGACCAAATTCTAACAATTTGGACACAGCGCCAACTATTGGTCCAAAGCGCTAAACTTTTCATTCAAATTACAGTGTCTGTATTAATGATTTTTCAGCCATTTAGCCTAAAATCATATTAAAATGCATTTAGTTGTTGATTACTTCAATTGCTCTTATGCTGCCGGCCACGTCAATGCCCTGTTTGTGCTTGGCCCCGTCATTGCTGCTTGCAGCTATATTTAGGGGCCAAGCACCGAAGGTGCGGAGGCACCTATTGTTTTTGTTCCGGTTCTTATTATTATTCTTCCGCTTCCGCTTCCGCTTCCGCTTCCGCCATTGGAGTCTATGGCAGGCCATAGAACCGTTTGCGGGAAAATTATAAAATTTGGCACACTGATAGAAGACAAGCCAATCATTGACCATAGCAAATTTGAAGTCTCTAACTCAATGTCTCTAGCGCCACCAACTGTCCAAAGTTGCACTCACGTTTACGTAAATAACTCTTGAACCGTATGTCCTAGAAACAAAATTCTTTCGTCCACTAATTCCTTGGCTCAAGACGATTCGATTGCACCCCATGACGTCATTTTCCGTCATGAAATTTTTCCCGCCATTTTGAATTTTATGAAAAACCTACTTTTTCGAACTCCTCCTAGGCCGTTTGTCCGATTTTCACGAAAATTGAATCAGATCATCTCCAGACTATGCGGACAAAAAGTTATTAAAAGAAAGTTGATTTGTCAAACCGTTTGCGAATAACTTGCGAAAGAATTTGACAAAATGGCCGCAGAAATGAAAGCGAGGCTATATCTCCGCAACGCATTAGCGTATTCTGACCAAACTTGGTATGTGTTATGTCAATCATGGTCTGAGGCTACCTGCAGAGTTTTGGCGCTCTGCCCCCTAGTGGTCTGGAGATATGAAAAAGTGAAATATTTGCTTATAACTTCTGAACGCTTCGACCAAAAATCATAAAACTGGTCTCGTTAGATTCAGTGCATCATGCCGAGTCGTGCGATACTAAATTTTCCCATATCGGCCATTTTGAGGGTCGGCCATTTTGAATTTTGTCATAAATTGCTATATTTAACAAACACATTGGCGTATCGTTACGAAACTCGAAATGTGTCTTCGGCACCTGGGCCTGATACAACACAAAAAGTTTCGAGGCAGCGCCACCTTGTGGTCAAAAGTTATAACCAAATTTACAAAAATGCTAATTACTTTTGAATACGTTAACCTATGGTAAAATAAGTTGTCTTTATACGTTCCTTGGGTCAAACCGAGAACACAGATACCAAATTTGTCATAGTCGGCCAAACTTCCTGTCCGCCATGTTGTTTTTCTTTAAAAACCTACTTTTTCGAACTCCTCCCACACCGTTTGTCCAATTTTCACCAAAATTGAATCACAACATCTTCAGACCATGCTGACAAAAAGTTATTAAATTAAAGTTGATTCGTCAAACAGGTTTCGATAAAAATGCGAACGAATTTGACCAAATGGCCACCAAATAAAGCGAGGCTATATCTCCGTAACTCATTAGCGTATTCTGACCAAAATAGGTGTGTGTTATGTCAATCATGGTCTGAGGCTACCTGCAGAGTTTTGGCGCTCTGCCCCCTAGTGGTCAGGAGATATTAAAAAACTGACATTTTTGATTATAACTCCTGAACGCTTTGTCCAAAAATCATGAAACTGCTGTCTTTAGATTCAGTGCATCATGCCGAGTCCTGCGATACCAAATTTTCTCATATCGGCCATTTTCAGCGTCGGCTATTTAGAATTTTGTCATGAAATGCTATGCTTAACAAACACATGACTTTAAAGCTGTGTTTCATCAATGCTTTACCCAATTGACACCAAACTTTGCATGTATCATTGTCACCTCACTCTGGATATGCCACATGATTTGACACATCAATTTGGTCACAGCGCTGCCTGTTGGTCGAATGTGATAAACCGTTAAATCGAATTACTAAAGACCGTATTGATGATTTTTCAGCCATTTAGACTGAAGTCATATTGAAATGTCTTTAGATGCTTCCTGCCGTTGGTCTGATTTTGCCAGCCATGTCGGCATGACATTTAATGCCCTCCTTATGCTTGGCCCCGTCATGGCTGCTTGCAGCTATATTTAGGGGCCAAGCACCGAAGGTGCGGAGGCACCTATTGTTTCTGTTCCGGTTCTTTATTATTATTCCTCTTCTTCTTCTTCTTCTTCTTCTTCCGCCATGGAAGTCTATGGCAGGCCATAGAACCGTATGCGGGAAAATGATGAAATTTGGCACACTGATCAAGGACAAGCCAATCATTGACCATAGCAAATTTGAAGTCTCTAACTCAATGTCTCTAGCGCCACCAACTGTCCAAAGTTGAACTCACGTTTACGTAAATAACTTTTGAACCGTATGTCCTAGAAACAAAATTCTTTCGTCCACTAATTCCTTGGCTCAAGACGATTCGATTGGACCCTATGACGTCATTTTCCGTCATTAAAAATTTTCCGCCATTTTGAATTTTATGAAAAACCTACTTTTTCGAACTCCTCATAGGCCGTTTGTCCGATTTTCACGAAAATTGAACCACATCATCTCCAGACCATGGGGACAAAAAGTTATATAAAGAAAGTTGATTCGTCAAACCGTTTACGAATAACTTGCGAAAGAATTCGACAAAATGGCCGCAGAAATGAAAGCGAGGCTATATCTCCGCAACGCATTAGCGTATTCTGACCAAACTTGGTGTGTGTTACATCAATCAAGGTCTGAGGCTACCTGCAGAGTTTTGGCACAGTGCCCCCTAGTGGTCAGAAGATATGAAAAAGTGAAATATTTGCTTATAACTTCTGAACGCTTTAGCCAAAAATCATAAAACTGGTCTCTTTAGATTCAGTGCATCATGCCGAGTCGTGTGATACCAAATTTCCTATATCGGCCATTTTGAGTGTCGGCCATTTTGAATTTTGTCATAAATTGCTATATTTAATGAACACATTGGCGTATCGTTACGAAACTCGATATGTGTCTCTGGCACCTAGGCTTGATAAGACACAAAAAGTTTCGAGGCAGCGCCACCTTGTGGTCAAAAGTTATAACCAAATTTACAAAAATGCTAATAACTTTTGAGTACGTTGACCTATGGTAAAACAAATTGTCGTTATACGTTCCTTGGGTCAAGGCAAGAACACAGATACCAAATATGTCATAGTCGGCCAAACTTCCTGTCCGCCATGTTGTTTTTCTTTTAAAACCTACTTTTTCAAACTCCTCCTAGACCGTTCGTCCAATTTTCTCCAAAATTGAACCACATCATCTCCAGACCATCATGACAAAAAGTTATATAAAGAAAGTTGATTTGTCAAACCGTTTACGAATAACTCGCGAAAGAATTCGACACAATGGCCATAGAATTGAAAGCGAGGCTATATCTCCGTAACGCATTAGTCTATTCTGACCAAACTTGGTGTGTGTTATGCCAATCATGGTTTGAGGCTACCTGCAGAGTTTTGGCGATGTGCCCCCTAGTGGTGAGGAGATATGGAAAAACTGACATTTTTGATTATAACTCCTGAACGCTTTGTCCAAAAATCATGAAACTGCTGTCTTTAGATTCAGTGCATCATGCCGAGTCCTGAGACACCAAATTGTCCCATATCGGCCATTTTTAGCGTCAGATATTTAGAGTTTTGTCATGAAATGCTATGCTTAAACACATGACTTTAAAGCTGTATGTCAGCAATGCTTTACCCAATTGACACCAAACTTTGCATGTGTCATTGTAACCTCACTCTGGATATACCACATGATTTTACACATCAATTTGGTTACAGCGATGCCTGATGGTCGAACGTGATAAACTGTTAAATCGAATTACTAAAGACCGTATTGATGATTTTTCAGCCATTTAGACTGAAGTCATATTGAAATGTCTTTAGATGCTTACTGCCGTTGGTCTGATGCTGCCAGCCATGTCGGCATGACATTTAATGCCCTCTTTGTGCTTGGCCCCGTCATGGCTGCTTGTTATTATTATTCTTCTTCCACCCAGAAGTCAATGGCAGCCCATAGAACCGTAAGTGGGAAAATGATGAAATTTGGCACACACATAGAGGACAGTCCAATCATTGACCACACCAATTTTGGAGTCTCTACCTCAACCCCTCTAGCGCCACCAACTGTCCAAAGTTACACTTACATTTATGCTAATAACTCTTGAACCATAAGAGCTAGAAACAAAATTCCTTTGTCCACTGATTCCTTGGCTGAAGCCGATTCGAATGCACCCTATGACGTCATTTTCCGTCATGAAAATTTTTCCGCAATTTTGAATTTTATGAAAAACAAACTTTTTCGAACTCCTCCTAGGCCGTTGGTCCGATTTTCACGAAAATTGAACCACATCATCTCCAGACTATGAAGACAAAAAGTTATGAGAATCAAGTTGATTGGTCATTCCGTTTTTGATAAACTTGCGAAAGAGTTCGACGAATTTGCCGCAAAAATGAACTTGAGGCTATATCTCCGCAACGCATTTGCGTATTCAGACCAAAATTGGTGTGTGTCATAGTAGTCATAATCTGAGGCTACCTGCAGAGTTTTGGCGCACTGCCCCCTAGTGGTCAGGAGATATAAAAAATTGACTTTTTTGCTCATAACTTCTGAACACTTTGGTCAAAAATCATAAAACTGGTCTCTTTAGATTCAGGGCATCATGCTGAGTCGTGCGATACCAAATTTTCTTATATCGGCCATCTTGGGTGTCGGCCATTTTGAAATTTGTCGTAAAATGCTATATTTAACAAACGCATTGGCGTATCATTACGAAACTTAGTATGTGGCTTTGGGACCTTGATTTGACACTACACCAAAAGTTTCGGGGCAGCGCCACCTTGTGGTCAAAAGTTATAACAAAATTTACAAAAATGCTAATAACTTTTGATTACATTAAGCTATTTTAAAACAAATGATCTTATTATGTTCCTTGGGTCACGCCGAGAACACAGATACCAAATTTGACATAGTTTGCCTAAAGTTCCTGTCCGCCATGTTGTTTTCTTCAAAAACCTACTTTTTCTAACTCCTCCCAGACCGTTTGTCCGATTTTCACCAAAATCGAATCATATCATCTTCAGACTGTGTTGACAAAAAGTTATGGATTTCGTGTCAATAGACAAAACCGTTTTTGTATACCGCAATTACAAATTTGAGGTAGTGATGAGAAAATGACTTTAATGCTCTATGTCAGTAATGTTTTGTCCAAATAACACCAAACTTTGCACATTTCATTTTGACATTACTCGGACCACATTCTAACAATTTGGACACAGCGCCATCTATTGGTCCAAAGCGATAAACTATTAAATCAAATTACAGTGTCTGTATTAATGATTTTTCAGCCATTTAGCCTAAAATCCTTTTAAAATGCATTTACTGCAATTGGTCTTTTGCTGCCAGCCACATCAATGCCCTGTTTGTGCTTGGCCCCGTCATTGCTGCTTGCAGCTATATTTAGGGGCCAAGCACCGAAGGTGCGGAGGCACCTATTGTTTTTGTTCCGGTTCTTATTATTATTCTTCCGCTTCCGCTTCCGCTTCCGCTTCCGCCATTGGAGTCTATGGCAGGCCATAGAACCGTTTGCGGGAAAATGATGAAATTTGGCACACTGATAGAGGACAAGCCAATCATTGACCATAGCAAATTTGAAGTCTCTAACTCACTGAATCTAGCGCCACCAACTGTCCAAAGTTGCACTCACGTTTACGCAAATAACTTTTGAACCGTATGTACTAGAAACAAAATTCTTTCGTTCACTGATTCCTTGGCTCAAGACGATTCGATTGCACCCTATGGCGTCATTTTCCGTCATGAAAATTTTCCCGCCATTTTGAATTTTACGAAAAACCTACTTTTTCGAACTCCTCCTAGGCCGTTCGTGCGATTTCCACGAAAATTGAACCACATCATCTCCAGACTATGCGTACAAAAAGTTATTAAAAGAAAGTTGAATTGTCAAACCGTTTACGAATAACTTGCGAAAGAATTTGACAAAATGGCCGCAGAAATGAAAGCGAGGCTATATCTCCGAAACGCATTAGCGTATTCTGACCAAACTTGGTGTGTGTTATGTCAATCATGGTCTGAGGCTACCTGCAGAGTTTTAGCGCTCTGCCCCCTAGTGGTCTGGAGATATGAAAAAGTGAAATATTTGCTTATAACTTCTGAATGCTTCGACCAAAAATCATAAAACTGGTCTCGTTAGATTCAGGGCATCATGCCGAGTCGTGCGATACCAAATTTTCCCATATCGGCCATTTTGAGGGTCGGCCATTTTGAATTTTGTCATAAATTGCTATATTTAACAAACACATTGGCGTATCGTTACGTAACTCGATATGTGTCTTCGGCACTGGGGCCTGATACAACACAAAAAGTTTCGAGGCAGCGCCACCTTGTGGTCAAAAGTTATAACCAAATTTACAAAAATGCTAATAACTTTTGAATACGTTAACCTATGGTAAAATAAGTTGTCTTTATATGTTCCTTGGGTCAAACCGAGAACACAGATACCAAATTTGTCATAGTCGGCCAAACTTCCTGTCCGCCATGTTGTTTTTCTTTAAAAACCTACTTTTTCGAACTCCTCCCACACCGTTTGTCCAATTTTCACCAAAATTGAATCATAACATCTTCAGACCATGCTGACAAAAAGTTATTAAAATAAAGTTGATTCGTCAAACAGGATTCGATAAAAATGCGAACGAATTTGACCAAATGGCCACCAAATAAAGCGTGGCTATATCTCTGCAACGCATTAGCGTATTCTGACCAAACTTTCTGTGTGTCATGTCAATCATGATCTGAGGCTACCTGCAGAGTTTTGGCGCTCTGCCCCCTAGTGGTCAGGAGATATGAAAAACTGACATTTTTGATTATAACTCCTGAACGCTTTGTCCAAAAATCATGAAACTGCTGTCTTTAGATTCAGTGCATCATGCCGAGTCCTGTGATACCAAATTTTCTCATATCGGCCATTTTCACTGTCGGCTATTTAGAATTTTGTCATGAAATGCTATGCTTAACAAACACATGACGTTAAAGCTGTGTTTCATCAATGCTTTACCCTATTGACACCAAACTTTGCATGTGTCATTGTCACCTCACTCTGGATATGCCACATGATTTGACACATCAATTTGGTTACAGCGCTGCCTTTTGGTTGAATGTGATAAACCGTTAAATCGAATTACTAAAGACCTTATTGATAATTTTTCAGCCATTTAGACTGAAGTCATATTGAAATGTCTTTAGATGCTTACTGCTGTTGGTCTGATGCTGCCAGACATGTCGGCATAACATTTAATGCCCTCCTTATGCTTGGCCCCGTCATGGCTGCTTGCAGCTATATTTATTATTATTATTCTTCTTCTTCTTCCAACACAAGTCAATGGCAGCCCATAGAACCGTATGCAGGAAAATGATGAAATTTGGCACACTCATAAAGGACAGTCCACTCATTTACCACACCAATTTTGGAGTCTCTAACTCCATCCCTCTAGCGCCACCAACTGTCCAAAGATACACTTACATTTATGCTAATAACTCTTGAACCATAAGGGCTAGAAACAAAATTCCTTTGTCCACTGATTCCTTGGCTCAAGCCGATTCGATTGCACCCTATGACGTCATTTTCCGTCATGAAAATTTTTCCGCAATTTTGAATTTTATGAAAAACCTACTTTGTCGAACTCCTCCTAGGCCGTTTGTCTGATTTTCACAAAAATTGAACCACATCATCTCCAGACTATGGAGACAAAAAGTTATGAGAATCAAGTTGATTGGTGAAACCGTTTTTGATAAACATGCGAAAGAGTTCGACGAATTTGCCGCAAAAATGAACTTGAGGCTATATCTCCGCAACGCATTTGCATATTCAGACGAAAATTGGTGTGTGTCATAGTAGTCATAATCTGAGGCTACCTGCAGAGTTTTGGCGCACTGCCCCCTAGTGGTCAGGAGATATAAAAAATTGACTTTTTTGCTTATAACTTCTGAACACTTTGGTCAAAAATTATAAAACTGGTCTCTTTAGATTCAGGGCATCATGCTGAGTCGTGCGATACCAAATTTTCTTATATCGGCCATTTTGGGCGTCGGCCATTTTGAAATTTGTCGTAAAATGCTATATTTTACAAACGCATTGGCGTATCATTACGAAACTCAGTATGTGTCTTTGGGACCTTGATTTGAACCTACACCAAAAGTTTCGGGGCAGCGCCACCTTGTGGTCAAAAGTTATAACACAATTTCCTAAAATGCTAATAACTTTTGATTACATTAAGCTATTTTAAAACAAATGATCTTAATATGTTCCTTGGGTCACACCGAGAACACAGATACCAAATTTGACATAGTTTGCCTAAATTTCATATCCGCCATGTTGTTTCATTCAAAAACCTACTTTTTCAAACTCCTCCCAGACCGTTTGTCCGATTTTCACCAAAATCGAATCGTATCATCTTCAGACTGTGCTGACAAAAAGTTATGGATTTCGTGTCGATAGACAAAACCGTTTTCGTATACCGCAATTACAAATTTGAGGTAGTGATGACAAAATGACTTTAATGCTTTAAGTCAGTAATGTTTTGTCCAAATAACACCAAACTTTGCAGATTTCATTGTCACATTACTCGGACCCAATTCTAACAATTTGGACACAGCGCCAACTATTGGTCCAAAGCGCTAAACTTTTCATTCAAATTACAGTGTCTGTATTAATGATTTTTCAGCCATTTAGCCTAAAATCATATTAAAATGCATTTAGTTGTTGATTACTTCAATTGCTCTTATGCTGCCGGCCACGTCAATGCCCTGTTTGTGCTTGGCCCCGTCATTGCTGCTTGCAGCTATATTTATTATTATTCTTCTTCCACCCAGAAGTCAATGGCAGCCCATAGAACCATAAGTGGGAAAATGATGAAATTTGGCACACACATAGAGGACAGTCCAATCATTAACCACACCAATTTTGGAGTCTCTACCTCAGTCCCTCTAGCGCCACCAACTGTCCAAAGTTACACTTACATTTATGCTAATAACTCTTGAACCATAAGGGCTAGAAACAAAATTCTTTTGTCCACTGATTCTTTGGCTCATGCTGATTCGATTGCACCCTATGACGTCATTTTCCGTCATGGAAATTTTTCCGCAATATTGAATTTTATGAAAAACCTACTTTGTCAAACTCCTCCTAGGCCTTTTGTCTGATTCTCACAAAAATTGAACCACATCATCTCCAGATTATGGAGACAAAAAGTTATGAGAATCAAGTTGATTGGTAATTCCGTTTTTGATAAACTTGCGATAGAGTTCGACGAATTTGCCGCAAAAATGAACTTGAGGCTATATCTCCGCAACGCATTTGCGTATTCAGACCAAAATTGGTGTGTGTCATAGTAGTCATAATCTGAGGCTACCTGCAGAGTTTTGGCGCACTGCCCCCTAGTGGTCAGGAGATATAAAAAATTGACTTTTTTGCTTATAACTTCTGAACACTTTGGTCAAAAATCATAAAACTGCTCTCTTTAGATTCAGGGCATCATGCTGAGTCATGCAATACCAAATTTTCTTATATCGGCCATTTTGGGTGTCGGCCATTTTGAAATTTGTCGTAAAATGCTATATTTTACAAACGCATTGGCGTATCATTACGAAACTCAATATGTGTCTTTGGGACCTTGATTTGAATCTACACCAAAAGTTTCGGGGCAGCGCCACCTTGTGGTCAAAAGTTATAACAAAATTTACAAAAATGCTAATAACTTTTGATTACATTAAGCTATTTTAAAAGAAATGATCTTATTATGTTCCTTGGGTCACGCCGAGAACACAGATACCAAATTTGACATAGTTTGCCTAAATTTCCTGTCCGCCATGTTGTTTCATTCAAAAACCTACTTTTTCTAACTCCTCCCAGACCGTTTGTCCGATTTTCACCAAAATCGAATCGTATCATCTTCAGACAGTGTTGACAAAAAGTTATGGATTTCGTGTCAATAGACAAAACCGTTTTCGTATACCACAATTACAAATTTGAGGTAGTGATGACAAAATGACTTTAATGCTCTATGTCAGTAATGTTTTGTCCAAATAACACCAAACTTTGCACATTTCATTGTGACATTACTCGGACCACATTCTAACAATTTGGACACAGCGCCATCTATTGGTCCAAAGCAATAAACTATTAAATCAAATTACAGTGTCTGTATTAATGATTTTTCAGCCATTTAGCCTAAAATCATAAACCAAAAGGTGTTAAAGGTTGAAGAGTTTAGAGAAGTCTTTCTTACTGTGGTGGGTGAGCCTCCCCCAGGGTCTTACACGCAAATACTTTCTTTTCTCACCAAATTACCTTCTTTTCTTCACCAAATTTCCATTGTTAGCTCATGTTTATATTTGAAAGAGGTTTGTCTCCTGGTCTGAGTATATAAAGAAATGTTTCAAGAAACTAATGATGCTGAGTGTATTTTAGCATTCTATTTCTGAGCATTCAGTATTTTGTATTGATTATTTTTTAATTGATTATTTCATTTGCATGACACATTTACCTGACTAATAATAAACTGTCATAACAATGCACAGACACAGACGTGAGTGCAAACAGGCAGCTTTATTTGAGCACAGGACAAAAGAAACTTATCTGATGACGAGTCTTAACACTCAGATCACTGTAACCTTGGATGGAGAGACACTTGGAGAATTAGCTTGATGTAGTCACAGAGAGGGAGTCTGAAGCATAACTGGGACTAGACACTGAGTGCTGGGTGCAGGCTGGTGAAATAGTGTTTCGTTGATTAGGGACAGGTGCAGGTGCTCAATCCTCAGGGGATTGTGAACGAGTGGGTGAAGTGTGGGAGTCTGGCGCAGGGGGCGTGGCTGAGTCCATGACATAAACAGTTTATTCTGACTTACTCTGAAATTATTAAATATGAAATTACTATTAATTATTAGATTACGTTGCTTCCATTGTTACCGCAAAGTTGCGTCAGGTTAGTAATGGACTAAAATCCAGTTTGAGTAGATCATTGGGCACATCAGCTGAGATATAGAGTTCTGGCTTACACTTGGCACTGGTTTAAGTGTACTTAGACTGTAAAGGCTAATAAAGGAAATTTCCATTTAAGGCAGCAAATTGTTGTTCGACCAATCTAAATAGTGTGAGCCTTACCTCTGTTTATTGTAACATTATTCTAGCTAAGTGTACGTGGGAAACCATGGCATAACTAAACCAAAGCTGCTACCTGAGAAAATAATATGGGTTGGTTTATATCTGTGGCAGTAGTCGTGACCTCGGACTAGGGATAGTGTTACTTTAATTAAAGTATATACAGATCTATGGGGACTAAATGGTCCTCCCAGTCGTTTCCCTGTCGTTCACATGGATTCATCAGGACTCACCTCACGTCTGCTGCCCATTGCTTTTCTGTGACACCTGGATCTTCCACCCTGGACTCATAACCACTGTACCTTTGTTTGTTTGTTTGTATTTTCACCTCTGAACAATAAATCACGTAACACTCGCTACTGAATCCATGTCTTTCAACCCTGACAGAGCAAGCAAGAAAACGTCCCTCTAAGCATTCAAAATAAAAATTATAAAAATGGAATTAAACTATTTTGCCACACTGAAAACACAGTGCACAGCGATCTTTCATCCGCTTATCGCAAAATGTCGTTGGACCAATCGGGCCTTACAAAACCCTACATTCCCTCTGTCTATCTCTGCATTTTCTTTTTGCTTTTGCCTTTTTTCTATCATTTGCATTTTATCTTTTATACGTCAGTGAAGACCAGCATTGCCGTTTTACTGACTTTCAGATCCTTTATTGACTTTTGATCATTTAAGCACGTTTCATACCTGTCCATTATATAGTTTCATAAAAGTTATTAAAAAAATAATGGTTAAAATAAAATGGGTCTCCTTCTATTTAAGAGTATTTATTGTATTATTTACTTATAATATTATTATTATTATGATTAATAATGATTAAATCATGTTTTATTTTTTATTCTCAAACAATGTCAGAGGAAACACAACAGTTGAAATTCTTCAGAAGCTGCTGCCTGTGATTACAGCAACTAGATCAGCTCTGTAAGTAACACTGACAACAACTATCACTGCTAAAACTGATAACATGATTTTACTTAAATATGATAAATTAATGGTTTAATAAAAGACATGAGTGTCACATCTTCATCTTTTAATCCCTCCATCGATTGGACCTGCTAGGCTTCTGTTGTAAAATAATTACTGTAAATGTGTTTCTGTTCATATTCTGAGCTTTTAGTTTAGTAGATCAATTCATTGATATATATCAATTCATATATATATATATATATATATATATATATATATATATATATATATATATATATATATAGATAGATAAATAGATAGATAGATAGATAGATAGATAGATAGATAGATAGATTAGAAATATTAGATACAATAATTTATTAAGAATAAAATTAGCTCTAATGAGCCTCTCCAACTCAAAATTTAAAAAAAGAGAATTGAAATCTGCATTTTGACATTTGGAGTTTAAATTCTCGGCTCAGTTGCACATTTCAGTTTGGATGTATGAAGATCAAGAAGAATATGCTGTTTGAAAAAAAGAGTTTGCTGTTGCACATAAAAGACAATGTCATTTTAATTGTTGGAGAAATCGGGTGTCCTTAGAGCTTTTTGTGTCACTGATGTGGAGAAACACTAAAGTTCATCGATGACACTTCAGTGTCATAGTTATTAATGAGATACATGTTTTTATAAGAAGACATTTCTCTTAATTATTCATGACAGCATCAATCTTTTAAAATATGGAGTAAAAAAGGCATTGTTTGTTTTTAGATCTTTCATTGATAATGAGTATTTTATGTTTCCTCTATTCAATCACGTCAGCGCCTCACAACAGAGGCGAACAAGTTGTGAGGCGAACTTGATCTGGTTCATTATCAGAATAAAACACAATTAACCAAGCACATGAAAAGTTGCACAGCTCAGTGTAAACAGTCAGTAGTAATGTGTGCAGTTCATCACCTGTGCTGTTGCCAAACACATTTCTGCACATGTGGGAATTATTTATACATTGATACTGTAAAAGTGAGTGAAGTGTAAACCAGTTTACATTATAAATAATAGTTTAGCATCCAAATATATCGCGAATATGGAAACATTTAGATTTGTGCTGAATTAGAGTTAGGTTTACATGAATGCTGTGAAATGAAGGCTATCTTCCAGTTTTTTATTTTCTCAGGCTAGTCCCTTCTTGTTTTACATGTCATGCTTGTGTATTGAATGTTAAATAGGTTAATAAATGACAAGAGCGAAGAATGTAATTTTTTTCACAAACTAGCTCTCTCTTTCAAGTCAAGTGCGATTACCCATGTCTGAAGAAAAAAACGATATCTTTGTTGTATCTTTGAAATGTTTAGGGGTATTTCCCATGTATGGCATTATGGCATTGAATCATTGCCATTGGTCTCTATAAAGTGAAGCATCAGCTTCTGGGTTAACACTGGCAACACATTGCTAGCCTTTTAAAGTGATAATCAAAGATCAAATAATTTCAACACTTATTTAATTAATTAATGAGCATTTTTGAACATATTAGTTGAATGAACGCTGGTTTAATGGCCTGATGGTGTAACGATGGAACTGCATTGACTGACAGCTGGCCTAGAATAGCCAGCCCAGTTCTGGGGAAATATCAGCCATCTTTGGAGCACTCTCGTCCAGTCAGATTCAAGAATCAGAAGCAACAGATATACACATCACATCCATCTTTATTATTTGATTATATTTCTTTACTACTACTTAATGCGATACAAACTATTTGTTAATTATAATACAGTGGAGTTCGGTTATGTCGACGGCCTTGGGGGTTGCAGAAAAGCGTTGAGATAACCGTTTAGCGAGATAACCTATACTCAAAATATCTATGTATTAGATGAAGCGATCGGCATGCTATCAAAATGTACACACACTGTATATGTTTGCTAACAGCAAAAGGCATATGTGCACCAACTAACAGCAGAGATTTACCAGTATACAATAAAAAACACATTTGATTTTCGATACAAACCTTTAATTATTTTCTCCAACATTGCAAACACAATTTCGCTCACAGCGTTAACAGTCATAACATATTTGTGAGGTCATCATGCTGTACTAGATTGCATACTTTCTTGCGTTCTGCCTGTCTAATGTGCTTTCTCTACAAATTCGGCTTCATCCCGTCTATTACAGTTTTTACCAATTGCTAACACACGTTTTCAAAACTAAGTCTCCTTTTTTCAAAACTCTACACACAATTCTCAAAACTGCACACACAAAATGCAAAATGCCTCACATCTCCTTCAAAATGCAACACTGCATTCAAAATGCCAGAAACACATGTCAGAATGAAGCAAATGGCAAACACTTCTTTCATAATAATGCATTTTTGGATATAACATTGTGATAGCTTTTCAGCTATCTAAAGAAAAAGGCGGGGTCGTCTTTAGATAGACTAGCAGTCACTTTTATTCTAGACTTTATAACCAAAAGAATACGCTTGAGGGTAACAACAAAATAAACAGAAAACACTCGTCGGCAGCTTCCAAAAACAGAAGGGTTAACTGGGAGCACTCAGACTTTTCAGCCCTCTCCCCAGTCAGCCCTCTCTCCTTCTCCTAGGCCCAGCTTTTATCCTGTCTCTCGACTCACTGCAAAATGAAGACACCTGTAAGATCTCGTTAACAAGAGGCATGTCCCTTAACCATTAGCCCTCCCAAACTCCTCCTCCGCATGCAACAGACTCTAAACCACGCCCCGCTGGCCACAAACATGTAAACACTGCTGTTCTAAATCTAAAGCTCTTTGGTCTTTCACATTTCAATACAATGTTCTACAGTGAACGTAATCTGGGCAGCAAGTACACCGGAAACACCAATGCATTATAGAAACAGAACATATTTATTAGGCCAAACATTTCTGTTGTATACATTAGCACACAACATATAATGCAAAGCAATGCCCACGTGCTTACCGTTCTAATGGCCCGACGAGGTCCATGCCAATTCTTTCGAAGGGGACCTCAATTAGCGATAGAGGGCACAATGGCGCTTTTGGGACGGCCGGTGGGTTAACCAGCTGGCATTCGCAACGGGCCGCACACCACCTACGGACATCCCCGTGAATGCCCGGCCAATAAAACCGGGCCATGAGTCGGTTAAGTGTTTTGTCCTGTCTTAAATGCCCGGCCATCGGGTTATGGTGGGCCGCCTGGAATAGCATTTCCCGACGGCCCTTTGGTACCAATAGCTGGGTTATATCTTCTTTTGTCTGCGTGTCCTGCATCACACAATATAACCTGTCTTGGATTACCGTAAAATAAGGGTAGGATAGAACGCGGCAAGGCTCCACGAGGTGACCATCAATTGATTGTACCCTGTCAAAGGCATGCCGCAATGTCTCATCCCGAGACTGCTCCAGGGGGAAGTCCCCGAGGGGGGGCGGGGGGTGGGGGTGTAGGCCAGCGCCCCTTCCCCCGACGAGGGCCTCAACCCCGGGACAGTCTCGGGTGGACCTGAGGTCCCCTCGCCAGCCCCAGCGGTTCTCACCTCCTGATCGGCTTGACTTCTGCAGGTGCCACCCGTAAATAGACCCCTTAATAATGCTGAAAAAAATGGCCGATTTGTTCCCAAGATTACAGGGTGGCTCAGGTGGGGATTAACCGCCGCCTCGACTCTATGTTTTTGGTTCCCCAATTGAATTATGACCGAAGCAAACGGATATTCACGAATGTGCCCGTGCACACACCGTACCTTCACCACGCGGCCCGTATTCAATGCCCCGGTCAGGCTTTATGTGCACACAGAAGCGGATGAGTCTTTGGGATGGGGGTGGACCCATGGCATCTCTCGTAAGAAGGTGAATGTGCTTTCACTTCAGAGAGTACACAGTGCTACTCACTGTGAGTAAAGCGTCACTGAAAAAGCGACCAGCATCCACGTGCAACGCAAACTCAGCGCATGCACAGTGAACTAGGTGCGCTCGTGACTCACGAGATAACCATGTGAAGTGACGACTTTGTTCGAGATATTTGCTCGAGATATTACTGTTCGGCGACATCAAGGAATCGACATTAAAGAATCGAAAATACTAAGACAAATAGGGAGTTTGGCGGTTCCACTTCAAAAACGTCGACATAATAGTATTGGCGAGTTAACCGTGACTCGAGATAAGTGAACTCCACTGTAATTTGATTATAAATAATCAGTTTTTGCATAGGATTTGCCTCCCCCTCTCTCTCTCTCTCACACACAAAATAACATGGTAAAATTCAACTCAAGGTGATTTTTGCTTTTCTTTTTGTTTCTTATAATAATGAAGTCTCTGTTGATCTGTGTGTCATTGTTCTCTAAAGGTTGTATGATTGTGGTGTCACAGATGAAGGTTGTGTTGATCTGGCTTTAGCTCTGAAATCAAACCCCTCACAACTGAGAAAACTGAATCTGTCTGAGAATAAAATTGGAGACTCTGGAGTGAAACTGCTCTCTGCTGGACTGGAGAATCCTCTCTGTAAACTGGAGGAACTGAGGTAAGATCAAACGAGACTCTCACATGAAACTCCCAAAACTGTATTTTGCGGTTTCAGCAATTCATAAAGTAACATCAAAATGGAATACAATGCAACATTGCCTGGAGAAGCGGCATGCGGGCAAAGGGTTGGCTATCATTCACTTTCAGACTAGAATCACAGAGCCGTGACACTACCCCGCCTCTAAAGGGACGCCACCTGGCGTCCCTATATGAACACCAGATGAAACAGCACCACAAGAAATGAAAGACAGGGGACCAAACTGACATGAAACCAGGGGAGAGAGGGAGGGAGAGAGGGAGGGAGGGAGAGAGGGAGGGAGGGAGGGAGGGAGAACAGACCAACCAAAAGAGCAAAACAACAAAAGATTCTCAAAAAAAAGAAAAAAAAGTCAATAACAGAGTCCAGGGATGATCAAACAAATTAAACAGTCCTCAACATCATGAAAAAAATAACTCAGAGAAAAAAAAAAAGTTCTCAATAAGAAGAAAACAGGCGGGCTCAGGCAGGACTGGCGGGTCAGGCGGCGCCGGAGAGGTGAGCCAGGTTGGCTCAGGCAGGACCGGCGGGTAAGGCGGCGCCTGAGGGGTGAGCCAGGCGGGCTCAGTCAAAGCCGGCGTGTCAGGCAGATCTGGGAGGTCTAGAGGTTCTAGGAGGTCTGGACGTTTTAGGAGGTCTGGAAGGTCCAGCCGCAAGAGTTCAGGATCCAGCCACAAGAGTTCAGGAACAGACCGTAAAAGTTCAGGGTTGGCTGGCAGGGCGAGCAGTCTCAGCGGCGCCGGCAGGGCGAGCAGCTTGCACTGCGGCCTCCGGGCCGGCAGCGGGCTCTGGGACGACGGCCTCCGGGCCAGCAGCGAGCTCTGGGAGAACCCTAGTCCTCCTTCTCCGTTTCTGTGTCGAAGGGAAACTGAGACTTCTCTTGACTACAGACGACGCGGTGGGGTGCTCTGTGGGTGCAAACTTCGGCTTTGGAACGGATTCCCGTTCCCTTAGGTGATAGATGTGATAGGCGAAGTCCCAAAAGCTGAGGCTCTCCAGCTTATCAAATTCCCAGTAGACTAGAGGCTGATCGAGGCAGAGATTGAATGCCTCTTTAAGATCAGCCTCAGTATGGTCAAAATCATCCATCTTAACTAAAAAAAAGAGCATACCAACTCTCTTACATCGGTCCATAGCTGACAAAAGTATAGAGAGTTAATCCTGAACTGCATTAGTTGGAGGGTGGTCAGATTGGACAAGGAATATGGGAGAAAGATGGAGCCCATGATGAAAAAAAAAAAAAAAACTCCATCCCCGCTGAGTCCTTAAATGGTGGTCTCGTTCTGTCACGACTGCATTGAGGAAGGACTCAAGTGCAGGGGTAAGGAGGTTTATTTAACAAAATATAAACCAACATAAACGTAAAGTAAAAACCCACAAGGGGGAAAACATAACATGACATAAATTAGATCAAATCTAAAACCTCGCTCAAACCAAGAACACAGCAGGAACACAACCATAGAAAACCACACGAAAGACAACGAGACCACAAAGGACAACAAACACACTGGGATTATATAGGAAACACATGAGGAAAGGTAACAAGCTGAGAACAGCTGACAACACTCAAGGGAAACGAGGTAACAAGGTGGGCAGAGTTACACAATGACAAGACACAATAAAGGGGCAGTGTCAGGGCTCTGTCAACAGACACTCGAAAAGGCCAGACTAGAATCACAGAGCCGTGACACTATGAGTATATGGCCGGTGTTGTATGTACCCAGTGTGGCATTGTGATGGAGGACCCCGTTTTGAGTGATGGCAACAAACATGGTCATATTACCCCCACTCTATCCAGAGACATTGATAATTACCCTCTGTCCTATTACATTTCGTCCACGGCGCCTGGTTTTGGTGAGATAGATAGATAGATAGAATTGTATTGTCCCTTAATGGGAAATTTGTTTTCACAGACGTGTCGTCGCAGCAGAGCATGCACCGTTTTTTCTCCAGAAAAACAAGAAATACAGAATGCAGTTTAGCAAGCGTTACATAGCAGCACAACAATAAACATAACATACACAGTACACGTGGTCACATGATGGGATTTTTTGTATGGAATGGGAGGAGGAGATAGGTAAGGACAGGCAGACGGATGGATGGGGTGGTATGATGGTTTGTATGGTGTGAGAGAATGTGTGTATGTAGCCAAAGCTACAGATGTTTTCGAGATCAGTTTCTATGTTTTTGTCCTTGAAGGGAGATAAAAGTGCACAGGAGATAGCAGACTGGCTGGGCAGGCTGAACTCTCAAAATAAACTGACCGAGAGATAGGGACAAGTTAGGGACATAGGAGAGGACAATAATTTGTTTTAATCCATATTGATGATCTTCGGTAATTTGTCCGGATCATAATCAATCAATCAGTTCTGGTCCTCAGCACTCACTCGTGACCGGTCGATGCAGTTCAGAGGTTGAAGCCAAACTCATCCACATAAATACATTTGGGGCGAATTACATGTGCATTGTTCTGTCTATTGAACTATAATTTCAAGAGTTTTAGGTTTGTTGTTTGGGACTCTTATTTTGAAAATTACCTGACTAATCAAGGGGGCAGCCATTATTGTTCAGTGTGATCAGTCTTCTCTATCAATAAGCTCCATGTGACTGCTGCTCCAGTTTTTCTCAAAGTTCATGCCTTCGAAAGCATTGTCATTTTACTCTCATTCAATGCATGTTGGAGTAAACATCAGGAGTTTTGGAAACTATAACCTGGCTCCAGTCTTTATTTGAAGGGAGTTTGGCTTGCTGCTGAATTGTGTTCACTCACATAGAAACACACAAGGAGAGCAGTACAGTAAAATGACATAAACTCAGCTGGCTGAACATCGTGGCAGAAGCATACAGCAGCAGTTAGCGAGCATCATGGCTGAAAAGTGTACAAAAGACACCACATCAGGGAAGATGCAAAGTAAGAGTGATAGAGCATCTCACACATCCTCTAAAGGTTCCATAAGGTCTTCAAAAGCCTCAAGATCTTCAGTTGGTGTTGGTGTTGCTGCAGCACAAGCTAGAGCAAAGGCAGAGGCTGCACGAACACGAGCTACTTTTGCAGAGAGAGAAATTGCCATTAAGGTGGACAAAGCCAGACTAGAAGCAAACTTGGAAGCATTGCATTTAGAAAAGGAGGCCGCTGCTGCTAACGCAGAAGCAGACATTTTAGAAGCGGCAGCAGAGTTTAACGATGAGGAACTGTATGACAGGAAAAGTCATTCTTCATTAGTACGAAGCACAGAAAAGCGCATTTGCGATTATGTCAGAGACCAATCTACATATCTTTGTGAACATGCCAACTTAGTCACTGACCAGTGTCAGGATCGCAAATCCGAACCAGACCAAGTAATGGGTCAGAACCAGTGTACTTCTCAAGCCGAACCAAATATAGTACATGTGAATGGGACCCAGTATGTCGTACTTGACGCATGTTCTTCATCATCATCTCAAAGAGTGCCAAAAATGCAAAAGACAAAATTCCCAACAAACATAGAGGAGTCAATGGGAAAACCGGTTAGTAATAATTGGCAGCAACAGCCAAGATATGGTGATGTATTAAGTTCTTTGCCACAACAATCAGAAACTTCAGCTATGCTGGACCTAGTGAAATATCTTGCACGTCGCGAGCTGGTGAGCAGTGGTTTAACATGCTTTGATGATTGCCCTGAAAGTTACAGAGCCTGGAGGTCCTCTTTTCTCAACACAGTAAAAGACTTGAGTCTCACAGCCAGCGAGGAGCTAGACTTGTTGTTAAAGTGGCTCGGCAAAGAATCTTCAGAATATGTGAGACGACTAAGGGCAGTTCACATTGGAAACCCAGACACAGCCTTAAAAATGGTCTGGAACAGACTTGATGAATGTTATAGCTCACCTGAAGTTATAGAAAGTGCACTGTTTAAGAAATTAGACAATTTTCCTAGGATTTCCAGCAAAGACAACCTCAAATTAAGAGAGCTTGGAGATCTTTTAATGGAGCTGCTCTCAGCCAAAGAAGATGGCTATCTACCAGGCTTAGCCTATTTAGACACTGCTCGTGGCATCAGGCCCATTGTTGAGAAACTGCCATATACCTTACAAGAGAAATGGATTTCTCAAGGCTCAAAGTTCAAAGAAGAGTTTGGTGTCACTTACCCTCCTTTCTCATTCTTTACTCAGTTCATTTGCAATCAAGCTAAAACACGCAATGATCCCAGCTTTGCCTTTTCCAGTAGTTGCCGTCCTCAGTATGAAGGACCCCCTTTGAAACGCACCAACTTCAAGACGCCAGTGCTGGTACATAAAACTGAAATCTCTCAAGGTACATCGCAAGACAAAATTCCAAGCAAAAATGATCCAGCCAAATACTGTCCCATTCACAATAAACCCCACCCTTTAATGAAATGTCGAGGTTTCAGATTGAAGACAATTGATCAGCGAAAAGCTTATCTGAAAGATCAAGGGATTTGCTTCAAGTGCTGTTCATCAACATCACATTTTGCCCGCGATTGCAAAGCCTCCCTAAAGTGCGATGAGTGTAACAGTGACAGCCATAACTCAGCTCTGCATCCTGGTCCACCCTCATGGGCACTCCGAACTCGAAGTCCTCCATTACAGCATGGCGGGGAGGACGCAGGAGAAATTCCTGTAACACAAGATGTGAGCTCTCTTTGTACCAAAGTTTGTCATGGCCTTTCCACAAAATCTTGCTCCAAAATATGTCTCGTCAAAGTGTTTCCTGAAGGGCATCCTGACAATGCAGTAAAGATGTACGCTATGCTTGATGATCAGAGCAACAGATCTCTGGCCAGGTCAAAGTTCTTTGACTTATTTAACATTAATAGCAAGGCATCTCCTTACAGCTTAAAGACATGTGCTGGATTGATTGAGTGCTCTGGAAGAAAAGTGAATGGCTTTCGGATCAAAGCAGCAAATGGTGGAATTAATCTTCCACTGCCAACATTAATTGAATGTGATGAAATACCCAACAACCGGGATGAAATTCCAACACCTGAAGCTGCTCTTCATCACCCTCACCTCAAAAATATTGCATCTGAAATTCCAGCTCTGGACCCTGAAGCCCGCATTCTCTTGCTGCTTGGGCGTGACATACTCAGAGTTCATAAGGTGAGAAAGCATATTAACGGCCCACACAACACGCCTTTTGGCCAAAAACTAGACCTAGGATGGGTTCTGGTGGGTGAAGTGTGCCTTGGAGATGTGCACAAGCCCAGTGTATCCAGTTTCAAAACAAATATCTTAGAAAATGGAAGGCCCTCACTGTTTATTCCGTGTACCAGTCACGTACACATTAAAGAAAAGATCACCAGCAACTTAACTACTGTGTATACCGCTCATGGCTTTGGAACCCACTGGGATATGGGCAAAGACAATCTAGGCCAGACTCTATTTAAGAGTACAGAGAACGATAGCAAGCCTGCATCCTCCATTGAAGATGAAGTCTTTCTAAAGATTATGGAGAAAGAGGTTTACCAGGATAATTCCAACAGTTGGGTAGCACCTCTGCCCTTTAAGTCCCCACGACCAGTTCTTCCAAATAACAGAGATCAAGCTTTAAGCCGCCTCTCTTCATTGCGACGCACTCTAGAACGTAAGCCAGATATGAAAGAAGAGTTTGTAGCCTTCATGCAGAAACTATTCGACAGTGGCCATGCAGAAGTTGCAGCTCCACTACCAAAGGGAAGAGAGTGCTGGTATTTGCCACTATTTGGAGTCTATCATCCCAAAAAGCCTGATCAGATCAGGGTGGTATTTGACTCCAGCGCACAGCAAGAAGGTATTTCTCTCAATAATGTACTCCTCACTGGACCAGACCTTAATAACAGCCTTATTGGCATCCTGATGCGTTTCAGGAAAGATTGTGTAGCAGTGATGGCAGACATACAACAGATGTTTCACTGTTTTGTTGTGAGAGAAGACCACAGAGACTACCTGCGCTTCCTATGGCATCGAGATAATGATCTCAAAAAGGACATTATTGAATACAGGATGAAAGTCCATGTGTTTGGCAACAGCCCTTCCCCAGCGGTAGCAATTTACTGCTTAAAGCGAGCAGCAGAGAAGGGTGCGCAACAATACGGTCCAGACACCAAACGGTTTGTGGAACATGAGTTCTATATGGATGATGCGCTAATTTCCTTGTCAACTGAAGAGGAAGCGATAGACTTGCTAAAGAGAACACAAGCATCCCTCTCTGAATCAAACCTGAGGTTGCATAAGATTATATCCAACAGTGTAAAGGTACTCCAAGCATTTCCAACAGAGGATCACGCAAAAGACATTAAAGACCTTGATCTCAGCGGAACAACCATGCCTACACAACGCAGCCTTGGTCTGAATTGGGAAACTGCGACTGACACATTTACTTTTAAAGTATCAGTGAGCGACAAGCCATTCACACGCCGTGGTGTCCTATCCATAATCAATAGTCTCTTTGACCCTCTTGGTTTTGTGGCTCCTGTCACTATACAGGGCAGGTTTCTTCTCAGAGAGCTATCAATCGAAGGAACAGACTGGGATGCACCACTTCCACAAGAGATGCGTGGTGAGTGGGAATCGTGGAGAGATTCTTTAAAAGACTTGCAAAACCTTCACATTTCTCGTCCTTACACACCCAACTCTCTTTCAAAGGCAAATCGCAAAGAAATCTGTGTTTTCTCGGATGCATCAATGAAAGCTATTGGAGCTGTAGCATATCTCAGAACAGTAAATGGAGATGGACAGATCAGCATTGGCTTCATCTTAGGAAAAGCAAAACTGACACCGAAAAACCAACCTACCATACCCAGATTAGAGCTTTGTGCAGCAGTCTTGGCAGTGGAGGTAGCAGAACTCATTGTTCAAGAGATTGACTTCAAACCAGATGCGATTACATTCTATTGTGATAGCAAAATTGTACTTGGCTACATCTACAATGAAACTAAACGTTTCTATGTCTATGTCCACAACAGGGTGCAGAGAATCAGACAATTTTCCGAACCAAAGCAGTGGCGATATGTACCCACAGAGCACAACCCCTCGGACATTGCTTCTAGGTCTATCCATGCATCTCAGCTCATGAAATCTAACTGGCTCACAGGTCCAGCTTTTCTGCATAAGCCGCATGGAGATGACTTCATTATGATGGACAACTTTGCACTTGTGGACCCAGATTCAGATGCAGAAATCAGACCAACTGTGTCAACTTGCACAACAGAAATAAAGGATAAACAACTCACCTGTAACAGGTTTCAGAGATTTTCCTCTTGGAAATCCCTACAAAGAGCCATCGCATCTCTGATCCATGTTGCTTGTTCCTTTAAATCCACCAATGAGTCCAAAACATGCAGCGGTTGGCACCTGTGTTCACGTCCACCAACTGTAAGTGAGCTGTTAAAAGCCAAGAATGTGATAATCCGCTCTGTGCAAAGGGAATCATTCAACAAAGACATTGAAACACTCTCTAAGGGAGGAAATATAAGCAACAAAGTTCCAATCTCAAATCTGAATCCTTTCTTAGATGAGGACGGTCTACTCCGAGTCGGAGGCAGATTAAAATTGTCAGATCTAAGCTATCCAGAAAAGAACCCAGTCATCTTACCTGGAAAGCATCACGTTTCTGCGTTACTCATCCGCCACTATCATGAACGTGTGGAACACCAAGGCCGCATGATCACAGATGGGGCCATTCGTGCAGCTGGATTATGGCTCATTGGAGGCAAGAGATGCATAAGTAGTATTCTTCATACATGTGTTACCTGTCGAAAACTACGAGGTAAACTAGAAATGCAGAAAATGTCAGACTTGCCACCAGAACGACTAAGTGTGTCTCCGCCCTTCACTTACACTGGTTTAGATGTCTTTGGCCCTTGGACAGTGGTAGCTCGCAGAACAAGAGAAGGTCAGGCTCACAGCAAACGCTGGGCAGTGCTTTTCACCTGCATGAGCACCCGTGCAGTCCACATCGAAGTAATCGTATCTATGGACACTTCAAGTTGCATCAATGCACTTCGCAGGTTTTTCGCAATCCGTGGCCCTGCAAAACAACTACATTCTGACTGCGGGACTAACTTCATTGGTGCTTGCAATGAGCTTGAATTCCACAAAGTAACGGAAGACTCAAAGTTGCAAAGGTACATCAGTAATGAAGGATGCACATGGGTTTTCAACCCACCACACTCTTCTCATATGGGAGGTGCATGGGAGCGAATGATTGGTCTGGCTCGTAGAATTCTTGACTCAATGTTGATGCGAGAAGGACACTCCAATCTCTCAGATGAAGTGCTTTGCACACTTATGGCGGAAGTGACAGCAATCATTAACAGCAGACCTCTGGTACCTGTTTCTATGGATGCAAAGTCACCCTTGATACTTACCCCTGCAATGCTTCTAACGCAAAAATCAAGCACTCCACCTCCAGCAGGGAATTTCTCTGAAAAGGACATTTATAAACGCCAGTGGCGGCAAGTACAGAGCCTAGCCAACCAATTCTGGTATCGCTGGAAACAAGAATACCTGCAAACACTGCAAGTTCGACACAAATGGCAGGAATCATACCCGAACATCCAGGAGGGTGACGTAGTGCTACTAAAGGACACTCAAGTAGCCCGAAATGAATGGCCTATGGCGCTTGTCACAAATGTTTTCCCTGGTCAAGATAGAAAAGTTCGCAAGATTGAACTTAAAGTGACTAAAGACGGGTCCAACAAAACTTTCCTGAGACCTATATCTGAAGTAATTCTCTTGCTTAGAAAATAAGTTACTTTAAACAGTTTGTTATGGATGACATCTTCATAGATGCCAGGCGGGGAGTGTTCTGTCTATTGAACTATAATTTCAAGAGTTTTAGGTTTGTTGTTTGGGACTCTTATTTTGAAAATTACCTGACTAATCAAGGGGGCAGCCATTATTGTTCAGTGTGATCAGTCTTCTCTATCAATAAGCTCCATGTGACTGCTGCTCCAGTTTTTCTCAAAGTTCATGCCTTCGAAAGCATTGTCATTTTACTCTCATTCAATGCATGTTGGAGTAAACATCAGGAGTTTTGGAAACTATAACCTGGCTCCAGTCTTTATTTGAAGGGAGTTTGGCTTGCTGCTGAATTGTGTTCACTCACATAGAAACACACAAGGAGAGCAGTACATGCATAATCTCCGATACTCTCTGTAATAGACAAAATTATATACAGATGAGTACATATGGTATGTCTGAAGTACTGGGAGTAGTGTTGCATACATACCTCTACAAAGTCATGTCGCAGATTCTTGACTCTGTCAGAGTTTCTCTCAAATGCCACCTTGTAAATTTGTTTCACCGTCACTTGGTGCCATTGGAGGATGCATTGTTTGGTCGACAGGCTAGCATAATTTATTTTCTTGAATGGTGTCATTATTCAAGATATGCTCTCTTATCTCTCCAATCCTAATTGCAGTGTTGGCCAAAGCTATATCCGCAATACGGCTGCACATGGCGGTATTTTTAAAATTTTATTTTTTGATGAATATTTTTGAAAAATCCGCGATGCACTGAGGCCGCGAAGTGGCGTCGGGATTACTGTACCTACCTCTGCGAGCAGACTTTCAGTCTGATGAACTTGAACAAGAGTAAACTAAGAAGCCAAATAACTGACTCTCACCTACATAAAATATTGTCTTAGTCTGTAAGTCAGATACAGCCCAATCTTGAAAAAACGTCTGAAAAGTAAGGAACAGCTTCATATCTCTCATTAGGTCACTGACATTGCAACTACATAGGCATTGACCTGTATTGTACATTGAACACTTGGGGATTGTTGCCCATTTAAATTGTTCATTAAAATACAAAGCTTTACAAATAAAACTGCATTAGTTAATCAGATTAAAGTTGTTTTATGTTTATTTTAAATATTATGAAATAAATAAACCCATAGCAACTTTAATGTAATACAGTTTGATTTATGATGCAAAATTTACTTTTGGCCCGCGGCTCTCAGTCAAGTTTGATTTTTGGCCCTTCATAGGAAAAAGTTTGGGCAACCCTGGCATAGAGTTACAACTGTTTATGCAATACTATGCAGTCATATGTATTTTACAGTACATTACTATAATGCTAAAATAGTCATTAGATAGTTGCATACCTGTTCACCTTTCTGAAGGTTCGAATTATGGACTTATAGTTGTTCAAAACAGGTAATCTGAACTTTGACCTATTTACAGGCTCATCTATACTACTGTAAAGTAAAGCAGTGATTGGTTAGTGATCAGTTAAGCAATTAGTGTTTGCACATGTGAGGAGTGTGTCTGTGCGACCTGGTGAATAAGTGTAGCATTTTGATTGGTTGTGTTTGGAAAAGGAAAGCAAGTTACTTCCTGATAGATCTTTGTGTTTTAGGTAGAGAATTGTGTGTAGTGTTTTGAAAAAAGTGTTTTATGTAATTGAAAACTGAGTCAAAGGCTGAGAAATAGCTCATGGTTTTGAAGATTTGGCATGTAGTTTTGCACTTTGAGTGAGAGGTTTCAAAAATCGTGTGACATGAAAAGATTTTGTGTGTAAGCAATTGGTAAAAAGATGAATAATGCTACTGTTTTATTTATAAGCACTGTTGAAAAGGCTAACCAACTAGTTGAAAGAGGAATAATTCAGTTCACAGTTTTTACTCCTGTGCTCCCACTTTCTACACCACAAAAAAAAGTCACACTATCCAATGCACCACCATTCTAAAGGGATGAGATACTGGATAAAACTTTGTCACGTTATGGCAAGCTGGTCTCTACTATTAGGAGTGCAGTCAGCAGTGAATCAGCGTTATTAAAACATGTAGTTTTGTTCAGACGTTTTATGTACATGATTATGAATGACAATAATCAGACGATGCTGATTTAGATTTTTCCTTGCACCCTCTGGTTTTGAGCCACTAATGCAGGGGCTCATGTATATTATCATGGCAATTACATAATCAAATTCAAAGATAATCTGTTAGGGTTCTGTCACATCAATTTCAGATCCTAGTGCATTTGTTGACAGAACCTTGACACTGCTCTCTCTTCGTGTCTGTGTGAGGGCGCGTGACGTTTTGTGCATGCTCTCGTGTCCATTTGATTTCATATTGTCTGTCACCAACTGCGCGCCGTCTCGTCTACTTTGTGAACACGTGGCGATGTGCGTCTGCATTGGCTGTGTGTTCATGTCCTGTCAAGCGATTGCCCCGCCCTCTTGATACCTTTGTGTCCCATGAGTGTTGTCAGTTGTTTCTGATCACTACCTTCCTTCATGTGGCTATATATATCCTGTTGTGTTTGCTGTCCATTGTGGTTTGTTGTTGCTCCATGTCGGTTCTATATTGTGTTCCTGGTTCCATGTATCCGTCTCATCCGGTTTGTTTGTGTGTGTTCTTGTGGTGTCTCATATAGTGTTTCAGTTACCACTTTCCCCCATGTGGGTGTTTTCTTTTGTTCCTTATCTGTCAGACACTCAGCATTTTGAATGGATCTGAACACCAGAAGAGAGCCTCAAGATTCCTCAAACATTTCCTTAAATATCCAAACCAAGGGCCTCATTTCTAAAACTGTGTGTAGGATCCCTACTAAAAGTTTACATGCGCCCAAAAGCCAAAAATGGCATACGGCAAAAAAATAAAAATAAAAATTATAAAACCATGTGTACGCACACCTCTAAGCTATGTTCCCTTTATAAATCACAGATCACATGATTTACACATATGTGAAGCAGCCTCATATCTTGCCCTGTAGACGCCCATTGTTAACCATAGATAGTCAATGTAAATCACCTCATGATTGCAGATCGGCATGTAAATGAGAGTGAAATCCCATATATACCTGGAAAACTGTCATGCAACCCACCAATTACCGTAATCAATCCAAGAAAGTGAAAACGTGTATTTCTGTTACTTTGAATAATGGCGACAGGAGAAAAGAGGAAAAAAACATAATTTCTCAGATCAGTCTTGGGCAATCTTGTCCGCCTTACAGTGGCCCCTGGTGGATGCAGGGTAATAAAGCCAGACCAAGTAGAGGAAACTAATATTGGTAAGCCTTGCCCCCTGAAAGTGCCCTTCAGAAAACATCTATGTTGTTGAAGGTTGGAGATACCTTTCGACTGCTTTACGTTCTAGTTGGAGAATTAAGTGGATAAGGGCAGGGATAAGGCTCTGCTCCCAAGCAAACAATGCAAAAACTGTGTGTCCCTGCCCGTGATGTAGCGAGTACAGGGAGTGACACACAATCTAAACTGCTGTTTGCTCTGTTGCCATAGTAGATCTTGTATGGTGTGGGATGCCCTGTTCTTTTTAAACTCACTGGTAAGCACCATTTTAAGAAGCCTAAATAGAGAGGATTTTTTTAGTTAAAGGTGGATATTTTAACTGTATTGAGAATGATAAAATTCACCAAAATCATTTAGGCCCCGTCCACACGGAGACGCGGATCACTGCATCAGCATACATTTCTTATCGAATTGGCGTTCCGTCCACACGCATCCGGCGATTTGGGAGACTGAATCCGCTCACTTTTTATACCGGGTCCTAAAGTGGATAGATCTGAATCCGACACCCTTGCGGACTTGTGTGAACGGCCAATCCGTATATTTTTTGTTTACCGATGATGTCATCACATCACGTGTCGGCTGCGTCACAGTAACAGCAACAGTGTTGCCAGATTGCGTTACCTACACCGGATTCAGTCAGTTTTAGTGGTATCGTGTGGACGCTGATTTTTTTTTCGAACGAGGAAAAAAAAGATCGGATAAGGAACGCGCCGGCATCGTGTGGACGTGGCCTTAGAGTGCATGCCGCATCTGACTTGCATCAAACATGTTGATTTGTGCTTTTGTTTTTTGTCTCTTTAAATAATGAAATCTCTGTTGATCTGTGTGTCATTGTTCTCTACAGGTTGATGGATTGTGGTGTCACAGATGAAGGTTGTGTTCATCTGGCTTCAGCTCTGAAATCAAACCCCTCACACCTGAGAGAACTGAATCTGTCCCGGAATAAACTCGGAGACTCTGGAGTGAAACTGCTCTCTGCTGTTCTGGAGAATCCTCTCTGTAAACTGGAGGAACTGAGGTAAGATCAAATGTTACTCTCACATGAAACTCCCTGTGAATTTCCCAATTTCATTTACTCATGATGCAAAAAAAAATGGAAAGAAATGCAGTGAAAATAGACTTACTGAAACCAACAAGATCAAATTACCTGTTCATCAAATATGTTCATTTGATGTAAGATAATTAATATTTTTCTGTTTGAAATGTTTACTGTCTTATATGTTTATAATAAGGATCAAAATCCCATAAACTTTCATTGATGGAATGTTCACATGAGCTGAGAATGTTCAAACTCCAACCGGCAAAATTCTAATTTATCCATTGAGAATCGTTTAGGTTTCTATTCTATCCAATATATTTATAATTAATCTTTTCAATTCTCACACACACATTCTCTATCACACTCACACACTTTCTCTCTCTCTCTCACACACACACACACACTCACATTATCAGACAAACACACACACTCACTATCTCACACACACTCATTCACCTACTCACATTACCCCCAAACACATACACTCAAACACTGTTTCTCTCTCTCTTACACACTCTCTCTCTCTCTCTCTTTCTTTCTCACTCTCACTCACACACTTACATACACAAACTCACTCACATACACACTCATACTTACCCACTCTGGGTCTCTCACACACACACACACACACACACACACACACTCACATCAAGCATGTTGATTTGTGCTCTTCTAATAATGAAGTCTTTCTTGATCTGATCGCTGTGTCTGATCAGAGAGACAAAAGAGTGTGTCATTATTCTCTACAGGTTGAGTCTGTGTGATATCACAGATGAAGGTTGTGTTGCTCTGGCTTCAGCTCTGAAATCAAACCCTGACCACCTGAGAGAACTGGATCTGTCCAGGAATAAACTAGGAGACTCAGGAGTGAAGCTGCTGAAGGATCTGGGGGATGATCCACATTATAAACTGCAGTCAATATTGTATTGAATTTTTTTTTTTTTTTTTTTACATTTCATCATATTTTCATTTAAAATTCAAATGGAATTTTACTCACTAGAAATAAAAGGAAATTGTAGCAGGTTAAGTAACACCTCTGGTGTGTGAATATTTTGTCTGACATCATGTATTGAGTCTTAAATTCAGCTTCAATTTTTGTTGGTCTCTGAACTTCAAACTGTGTGTCTGATTGTGAAAATTTTATTAAGGATATTTTACCCTTTAACTGTTTCCATTAACTGTTTCCATGTGTGTGATAATCTGATTATTTGTTATTAACCGATGTTAAGTTTGCAGTGAAGTGTAATTACAATTTCTGTTGGTTCTGTATCAACTGGACTTTGTGTGAAAGTGACCTTTTGATTATATAAAGTGACTTTGAATTGATTTGATATAGCTATCTAGTTATTAAGTTTCCTTATGAAAAGATGTGACATACTTAATGTCTCATTCTATATATGTGACTGTGTGTTTTATTTTAAGCATTAGACGATAGTCTGATCTTCTAATGGTCAATAAGCATCCACTAGAGACTCAGTCAACAGAGACTGAAGATACGGTGACTTTACTCTCATAAATTAAAACTTCATTTAGATTTTATTGATCATCTGACAGACCTGATGAGGTGGCAGTGAAACACCTTTTATTTCACAGCAGCAAATTGTAGTTTTTCATTCATAGTGTAACAGAAGAGGACTCACAGGCAGGGATCCAAATGCTATGTCTTTATTAAGAGTAGTCGTACAGGCAGAATGGTCACAAAGGCAGGCAGACAGTATCGGGATCGTGGTTCAGACGGGTGGTCAAGACAGGCAGCAATAGTCACAAGCGTTAATCCAAAGCACGGGTCAGGGTAGGCAGAACACGGGTAAACAGGCACGATAAACAACACTTAGAATTATCGCTGAGCAAATCGCAACTTCGCCCAGAGCTGTGGGTGAAGGAGTCTTTTATAGTTCATGTGATTGATGACAGGTGATGTGACAAACAATGGTAATGGAGTCCAGCTGTGTGTGTGTAATCAGTCCAGTGTGATGGTTGCTGGGAAATGTAGTGTGTAGTGAAGTGTCAGTATAAGTGAGTGAGCTCCTTCTGGTGGCCATGGAGGGGAGCGCAGAGCTCATAATCATGACACATAGATTAACCAGTTTATTTGTATAAATGCACAGTGTAAATTCAAAAAGTTTGGAGTTTTTTATAGAGTAAATATTGAGGCTGAACATGTTTGTGTTGAAACAGCCGAGGGAGATAAAGACTAATGAAAGATTAATTTTCATCATTATGAAAAAAGAAGAGAAAATCTGTTCAATCTAATTTTTGGAAGACACACATCGGAAACTTGAATGTATACATGTTTTTTAATAAAGGTTGTATTGCAATTGTATTTAGCGTTTCTTTTTATAATCATTAGTGGTTTTGGCATTTATTAAAGTGTTGATTTAAGGCTCAATTGTAGAATTGTGGGTTTCCTGATGTTACGGGTGAGGCTCCCTCTCCACCTCCTCCTGATCACCAGAGGGAGCTCTCACCAGAATACTAATCGCCTTGGACTACATTTCCCACTGACACTTGCGCCTGAGACTGATTGCCAGCACACTGCAGCTCGTTACTCACCCTATATAAACACAGCACACTCACACCACCTTGCGAGGTCTTGATTTTCAGTTGTGATCATTTCTGAGTGTTTATCCCGCTGTCTGTTAGCCTGATTCTGACTTTGGACTGTACCCTGTTACTTGAACCTTGCCTGTTGCCCTGACCATTGCCTGTCTATCTGGATTGTGTTTGTTTGCTGCCTGCCTCGACCTAAACATATTCCTGTTTATGATTCTGCCTGTCCCTTCTTGTATGCTGACTGTTTCCTGTAATAAACTGCAGATGGATCCTCAATTGGCTGACTCCGCGTTACACCTGACAAGTCTAGGGTTTGATGAGAGTTATAAAAATGATTGTGGAGATCATTCACCCATCCCAGAAATGTTTTAAAAGAGAAAGACAATCAGAAAGAGCTTTATATATATATATATATATATATATATATATATATATATAATTAAGAAGGATTACGAGTCTTGCAAATATGATGGAATATCAATCACCCAATATACATTATCAAATTTGGGTAAAGATTCTGTCAATTAATTAATTCCCACAACAATTGATTTTCTGGTACATTAGTCAATGAAGTTTGTTAACTTTAAGAATGTACGAAACAAGTTTCATCAGATACTAGCTCATTAAAAAGTATTCAAAAAAGCGACTAGTGACAAATCTAACGACTTTATCTGGAGTTATTGGAGACTCTCTGAAGTGCAGACGCTCTTCTCAACGAGCAGCAAGTGCTGCGGTGGGTCCCACCCCCATCCCAAAGCACTCACAGCTAGTGATGTGACGTTTGATACCGAGGCTTCGAAGCTTCGAAGCAAAAAACGAAACATCTCACAGTGAAGCACTGTATCGGAGCGTGATTCGTTTTGCCATAACCACGTGATCGGTGACGTCCGAAGCTTCGTTTTCTCCCTCAACCACATGACTGCTTCGTAATCTGGTTCAAATGTAGCGCGAACCTCTTGCGCAGGTTTTGAGTGTCATGCACTTCGGTAAAACGGTAGTGAACTGACACGAAACAGAGGATAAGCTCTTTTTGAATTTTGAGCATGGAACCAGCCAAGAAAAGAGGCCGTTCGGAAGTCTGGCAGCATTTTCAGGTTGTAACAAATAAAGTAAGCTCGTTGTTGTTGTTGTTGTTATTATTATTAATATCAAGAATTATATTGTAAAATAATAAATAATTATAAGAATTAGGCTAATAGTAATATGAATAAATATTTACACGAATACTTTTATGTACTTTACTAATAATTTGTCTTTCCACATCTTCATCATCTTGCCCTGGAATTTTTATTCACTCCTGCCTCCTCAGTCCCATGTGAGAGAATATTTTCAAAGGCAGGGGAAATAGAGAATAAAAAAAGAAATAGACTTAGCCCCCGTACTGTTGATCAAGTTCTGTTCATTAATAAAAATCTTTGATTTCTTCAATTTCCCACAAAATAAAAACTCCCCAGTTCACAAGCACTTCACCATTCCACAATTATTTTCTTGTATTTTGATTGTATATGCCTACATGAGCCTTGCCTATGAATTCATAGGTTTAGGACTAAGGCTAAAGTGTATGTAAATAAGGCTGCATGTGTTGATCAAAGTAGATTCATAAAAACAGATTCTATACACATTAATTTGTCCCATTTATTATTTTGTTTCATAAATTCATTAATAGGCTAATGTGTTCACATGTTGCAAGTAGCCTATCAAATTAACAAAAAAAAACAAAACTTTTTTATTGCTTTTATGGATTTCTCAAAGTGAATGTAACATGATACAGTCCAAAAATATGAATAGGTCCTCTGGCACAAGCTGCTCTTCAAACTTTGACCACAAGATGTCGTTAGTGTGCGCCGTGTTGAAAAGCTTCGAGTAATGAACCTTTTTACGATACAGTTGAGGGGAAAGCCTCGGTGCTTCACAAAGCTTCATTTCGCCATCACTACTCACAGCTGTGTGCAGATAAAGCCCGCCTTCTCTGATTTGATTGGTTTTCTCAAATATTTTGACATTGGTCGGTAACGAGCGGTTACTGACCAGTGAGCATGAGGCTTCGACAAACACACACACACACACACACACACACACACACACACACGCACACGCACACACACAAACTCTGCTTCAGTTCTGACCTGAGCCCTGCTCAGATTGAAAAAGCCCGTTGTTAAAAGACGGGATGAAGCCGAACTTGTTGAGAAAGCAGATTAGACAGGCAGACAAGCAAGTATGCAATATAGTACCGCGTGATGACCTCACGAATAAGATATGAGCGAATGTGTGCACATATGTGACTGTGTTTATGCTGTGAGCGATGGTTGTGTTTACAATGTTGGAGAATTTAATTAAAGGTTTGTATCGAGAATCGAAGGTGTTTTTTATTGTACAGTAATACCTCGGTTTACGAGTTTAATTTGTTCCAAGAGCGAGCTTGTAAACCAAAATATTAATATAAAACCAAAAATTTCCCCATAAGAATGCACTAAAAATCAATTAATTCGTTCCACACGACCACAAATGTCCATTTTAAATATTTTTTTGGTTTACCCTATTAATTGCAGTTAAAATTGTAACCATTAAGATCTCATATAAATACTAATTAATATTTGACAATTAAACTCTAAAAATACTTGACAATTTACTGTAATGCACTTCAGGTTTGAGCAGCCTGCTTGGAGGAGAGAGAGGAGGGGGGAGCGGGGAAAGCAAGGATGAAAGCAAATGAGTGAATTTATTATAATAGTGCAGAAAACAAACAAAGTGATAATCCAGAGTTAAAGTCGTGGAACATGGGAGCCGCAAAAGAACGAATTCACGGGAGCCGCGAACGAACGAATTCGCGGGAGCCTCGAACGAATGAATGGGAGCCTCAAACGAAGGAATTCACGGGAGACGCGAACTAACGAATTTGCTGGAGCCGCGAGAGAACTAAGGGAGCGCGGGGCACAAAGTAACGGGGTAAATAGTTACAGCGATTTTTTTAGATAGTTGCACGGGCATAAATGTGACGTGCTAAAGGGCTTTTCATCACACTGTTTGCACACGTCTTCTGGCCATTTTTCGAGAAATTTCATCGAGTTTGGATGAGAACCACAGGAAAAAATCTTTTGGCAGCATGTAAATATTTTTTGTTATAGTAGTTGTTTTTCGATTTTCAAAGAATGTGTGAAAGATTGTTAGTCTAATCTTATATTGTTATGATTACCATCTTCTTGGCTAAAAGATGGTACCATTTTGAAAGACGTGAAAAACACATAGTGGCTGCTATCCGGTCCTGAAGTAAACAAGACAGCGCGGGGTTAGTTGTAACACTAAGCCGCATTGAACAAGTTGCATCAATAATCATATATTTTGCATTGTATTAACCTATTAAAACGTTTTTCATGTCATTACATTGTTCAATACACACCAAATGTAAAAAGTAAAGGAAAAAATATATAATTCATAAGTTATGCTTATGATCATCAAGACGCAACTTTTTTAAACAAATAAAAATACGTGAATGAACTTGCATTGGATAACATGGTGTTACAACTAACCGCTGTCTGTTAAAACGAGCCCCGCTCACGGGGTAAGAAGTCACATTTTACTCCTTGTGCTTTTGCCGATACTGCAGAGAAACGGCAGGTCCGACGAACATGAAAACAGTGCTCATTTGTAGGAGAGGCTTATATGTTGTTTGTATAAAAATATGGTTTGTCTAACCCTATTACTTTGTTTATTATTTGGGTACAACCGTGTATATTTCACCAGGGGCGTCACTAGGCCCTTTTTAGGGGGGCTTCAGCCCCCCTAAACTTCTGCCCAGCCCCCCTAAAAAATATATTTGATTAATAAATTTTTGATCGCTTCAGTCCCCTTTAAAAAAACTCATTTGAAACGGCGGCAAGCTGCGTCGAGTTTCGGCTCCTCCCCTTATCTGAGTCTGCTTGGTTTTAGCGCATTTTTCAATCTGCAGGGGCGCCGAGCAGAGTGAACATCAAGGTATGTGTCCTGTGTGCGTGCATTTATTGATAGATTGCTAATGCTATGATATTACACCTGCATCGGTGCAGTTCTTTGTCATAAATGCATTGCAGTTTACATAATGTAATCATGGAATAGTGCTGAAGTGGCCAACCCGCGGCTCGCGAGCCGCATGCGGCTCTTTGACTGCTCTTTTGCGGCTCTCATCCGGCCCGCGGAGACCTTTTTGTCTACGGAAAAAATACCATAAATTTACATGTATCCTGCCAAGATCAGCCGCCGCTCACGTGGACATGATGTTTTTACCGAATTCAAATAGAGGCGCGCAGAAGTGCGTTCCCTTTCGAGAGTGGGAACGAGATGTTTAATGAAATGCATTTGGGAACTCCTCCCCTTCACGTCATTTCTGAAACCTTATGGATAACAGCAGTTGACAACTGGCCAATCGTAGCGCGATGCAGATCTGGCTGCCAGACGGGATAAATATCATTTCCTTCATACTTCTCTAAACGGAATAATATAAAATAACAGAGGTTACGATAGTAACTTGAGACGTTTTCTAACCGATCACTACATTACCAAACCGTTGCTTACTTTTTATACTTCCGGTCACCGTCAATGAGATGATATACCGTTTTTTCCCGCATATATAATTCACAGACGCACTCTTCTTGTATGTTCATATAGCTCGCGGGTGTCATAAGTAAAATGTATAAAGTTTTTATTTATAAACATATAAAATGTGTGATATATGTGCGAGACCTTTCTAATGTCAAAACCCCATCAACAAATGCGAATTCAACTTTTTATGCGGCTCTCCGCAGTCATGAGCTTTATTTTGTGGCTCATCATGCTGAACAGGTTGGCCACCCCTGGAATAGTGGATTGCAGTAAGGTTAGTAGCACACCACCCTACCCTAATAGTCAAATAATATTTTTTTAATCATACCCTTATTGGGGGCTGAGCCCCCCTAAAATCAAAATCCTAGAATCGCCCCTGTATTTCACTATGTGAACAATAGCAATCACAATTAATTCATGTTTAGAATATGAGGTAAAAACTTCTGTAAATCACTTATAAAAGTATCACTGTGGTGAATGATAGAGCCAATGAATGAGTTAAGGGGTTATAAAGGGGTTGGAACCTCCTGACTGTGTTATGAGAGGCTGTCATTAGGATATTTCATGTAAAAATGCGCACAAGGATGCTGAGCGTTAGGACTTTTTCCACACAAAACTGCGCATGGGTGAGGGAAATTTTTTCTCGTACACCGATACAATGCTCGTACACCGATTCGACCCTCCATGCTCGTACACCGATTTGCTCGTATACCAAGTCGCTCGTAAACCGAGGTATTACTGTATACTGGTAAATCTCTGCTGTTAGTTGGTGCACATATGCCTTTTGTTGTTAGCAAACATATACAGTGTATATACATTTTTATAGCATGCCGATCGCTTCATCTAATACATAGATATATTGGATATAGGTATCTCGCTAAACGGTTATCTCAATGCTTTTTTGCGACCCCTGAGGCCGTCAACATAACCAAACTCCACTGTATACTGGTAGTGTAAAAAAGCCCATGTTCAGTTCGTGTTTCTTTAAGGGCTGTACAATTGTTATGCTAGTCATTGCTTGAGAAGGTTTGGCTTAGTTAGTGATCTCGCGAGAGCGAATCTCTTCAACTCAGGAAATAACAGTGATGAGAACGGTCCTTTGATCTCACCTATAAAACTGCAAAATAATATTAGATATCTTTCTGTTGCTACTTCACGTTGTGAACTGCAGGAGAGAATATTTGCAATCCTCATTATCGTGGATGGTGTGTATAGTCCGGCCACGAAGATTTACTCGACAGCCGTTGTATCTTCAGGACTATGAGGTTAGTTATCCTCAGAAGCACCTTACATTTGGAGATGAGCAAGTTAGTACTGTAACACATGCTGATATTCTCTTCTATATCTACCAGTGATCATGGATTTTTTGGCCATGTCAGTCTGCTCCATCATGTTGGCGGTCTGAGGATGACATGTTGTCATCTTTCTACTCTTCTAAAGTGTTCAGAAAAGCTTCAGCAGATGCATATAATTGTCAAGCACATTCAGTGTATCGGCCCGGTTATTATCCAAGCTTTGGGGATCGAGGACACACTTTGCAAGAAACTGCCTTATTTAACCGTTCTACTCATCATCTTCAGAGCGATCAGAGAACTGACCCCTATCGTGGCAACGAACGGAAAGCGATTTTAACAGTTCTTTGCATCCGCTTCCAGTGCAATATCGTGAACCTACACCAACAATCCCAGATTTCAATCATGATGATTCACAAGAGTTTGCAAGACAGGAAAGGCAAACATTCGATCAATGTACAGGCGGTCTGTGATTATAAGTACAGATTTATGGATGTTGTGATAAAGTGGCCCGGGAGTGTACACGATGCACGGGTTTTTGCTAATTCAAAGCACAACCTGTACTTTAAGACTGGCCAGATCCCTCCTCTGAAAAAAAAGATTGTGGACATGAGTGTGCTTTTGGTCGTCTCTTTTTTTTACAGTATTTATCTTTTTGAAAATGTACTAATGTTTATTTTGAAAGTGTTGTATTGAATGTCAAGTGAAAATAAATGAGAGCAAAAATTCAAGAACTGTTTTTTACTGGAAAATAGAACAATTAAAAATAACCTGAAAAAAAACAGGTATAAAGTGCAGCAGTGCGCAAAACACAACATGTAGTGCAGGGCAAACAATATAAAATCAAGAATTACAATGCAACAGGGCAGTCACTCCGTGTCCTTGTGGCTACTTGATTCGTAGCGGAAACACGATTGGTACCGCGCATGCGCGAAAACGCGTCTACTTCCTGTCTGAGCTGTGCGAAACAATTTACGGCAGATCACAATCACGTGACTACTCGATCCGTACCGGAAATAGTTCAGAAATTTACACTTTGACACTTTTTACGCTTAAATGGTGCTGGAATCATTATACATTTTATTTTAATGCAAATTTAATATACAGAAATATAAATTTAAAAATGGAAAACCCAGTTTTAGTGCTTAAGGACTTTAAAATGTGCATAGATGTGATTTCAAAATCTAAAAACAACACATTTTATGTAATCTCAACTGTATTGTGAAGCAAATGTTATGATATAATATTAATGTTAACCTTATACATGCTATTTGTTAATAAAGCATTTAAACACACACAAAAGGTAAAATATATGATTAAATTTAATCAAACTAAATAGTTTACATTTGTTAGACCACATTTTTGAAACACAGATGTGTACATAAGACTTTGTATATGAGTTTACATTTAATATTTAACTTTCAAAAGATAGATTCAACTTATATCAGTACGCTCAAATGTCTGCATTTAAGAAACACAAAATAAAGATATTAATTTATTCAATTTTATTTATTCAAACATTTATTAATTCCTTCACACATACACACACACTCGCTGATTGAGTAACATGGCATTGACTTTCAGTCCTTACCCATCAGCACAGTATGACAAACATGTTTCCATGTCCTCTTGACACTGAAATATAAATAAAAAGTCATGCTTTGCTTCAGAGAAGTCACTCCCTAGGACCTTCCTGAGGGCATTTTGTTGATCATCATAGTTCATCTGGAGAAAAGCAGGCTGTGTCATCTCACGGCATGAGTCTGTGTTTAGCAGCTCCACGCTGTACGAAGGTCTCTCGCAATGGCTGGCTGTTGCACCTGGTAAAATAAATACATATGAAATGGCACAAACCAATTAAAATATGTATGCAGCATACATGCAACTGCTTGGTATATGACAACTAAAATCATTTACCTTATCAGTGTCCTCTTCCTGATCTCTTCTGTTGAGCAACGGTTTGGTGCCGATGCATTTTGACACCCTAAAAACAGGCACAAGCGTTCCCTGAAGAAATGGGGATGCTGCTTCTGTCCAGTATGCAAATCTCTGTCCATGCCTTTAGAAAACATGTAAATGTATAGGCACTATTCATACAATAACTTTATAGTATCACTTTACCAAAAGTAACAATACAGCCAAGACACTGACATTTTAGTCAGTCATTCCCTTCCAGGCAAAACCTCTCCATATGCCGAATGCACCCCCACTGGAGAATCAATGGCACCTCCTCCTAAAAACACACACCAAAAATAAATAAATAATCGACACATACTAGTAGTTTGAAACTACTTGTGTGTGAAAATCCAGCTTACCTCTGTGAATGTTCATGTTCATGACGTACAGGTGCTGAGAGTGAACTGCGAAATACAAATAACACTGTAAGGCTTTGATTGTAGATTATCCAACAGGTTTGAAAAATTAAACAATCTTACCATCAACATGTAGAATTGTCTACAGGAATACTTCACAGGAATTGTCTGAGGACTGTTGAGGAAAAAACTGGAAAAGTTCAGACAGTTACTTTATAAAACAAACAATACCTACTAGCATTATTTGACATGTGTAAAACTTATTAAAAAATGTATGGATACATCATGTAAAATGTACCCTAAGGTCTCTTCTTGTTTTTTCAGTCCAGGATCAATGAAGGAAATACATAAGAAATACAAAGAAAATACATAATGTGTAATTAAATGATCAGAATGAATAAGAAAACTGAGAATGAATAAGAAAAGTTATTAAATTAAAGTATTAAAGTTATTATTAAAAGTTCTTATATCATCTCTGTAATACATTACCCATTCTTTCACACTCTGGATAGCAGACCAACAGTAGCAGCAATAACCCTGTTTTGAGTGTCTCTGACTCCACTGTGAGTGCCAGTCCCAGAGTTAATGTGGCTCTCTGTAAGAACAGACCTCTTTTTCACATTATAAATTCTCTCAGTAGCTAAAATCACCTTGGTTAAATTAGTAGACGCCCGTGTCATCTTCAGACGCTGTGTAAAGTTGTCTAAAAAGCTGTGTAAAAAAATTCTTGCATTCCATCATAAAACGTATAAAAATCCACATTGTCCCTCACCACCAAATGATGTCACTATAAAGCGCGCACATGCGCAGTACAAATCATGCAGGTACGAAGCTGTCGTAAAAGGAAGAGGAAGTGGTCATAGAATCGCGCATGCGCAGAACGAAATTTTCGTTTTCGCACATGCGCAGTACCAATCGTGTTTCCGCTACGAATCAAGTAGCCACAAGTCACAACCACTGTGAACATCCTCACTTCTTCTTTGTCTACTTTTGGGGTTCTCTCCCTGGCTACTGCCACCCACTGGACACCCATGACATGGCTGTAAATATATTACAAATATACCTGCATGACCTCAGGAATATTTACTTAACCATTGTGCAGGACTGAATTGATTTAGTTTTTTCAAGAAATTTATTATTTTGTATGTCTACTTTAATGAGGACTTTAATTTTGAAAAGCAGTTTAGTCAACCTGTTTGTTCAGGAAGCAGGTGGTACTGCAGCAGTTCAGTAAAATGTGGTAGCTGTGCAACATCTTTGAACATCATCTTTCTTTGTGTCTGTTAGACGCATTGTTTGTAAGTATTCAATGTTAAGTTTATTGTATAAAGGCACTGTTTAACTTACTGGATAGTTAGATGCCAGACTAATCTAACAAGGCCAGTATAGTGAAAAAACATCAATACAGCAGACTGAGAAGGACATTCAAATGCTGCGTGGAATCAAGATTTAGACATTCCAAAGACTTTCACATTGATCTGATATTTCTGCATATGATCAAGTCTCATAAGCATGGCAGAAGGTCAGACGCACTCAGCAGAACTCGAAGGCACAGCCGAAGATGTGCATTCTGTCACTGCACGTTCCTCAAAAGCATCAAGTCGTTCTTCAAAAGCATCCAGTCGCCACTCAAGCGCCAGCATAGCTGTTTTCAAGGCAAGAGCAAAAGCGGAAGCCGCACAAGCCAGAGCAGCATACGCTAAAAGAGAAATCGAATTGAAAGTCGAACAGGCACGTCTTCAAGCAACACTCGAGGCTTTGCAAGAGGAAAAAGAAAAGGACGCCGCCTTGGTTGAAGCTCAGGTGTTGGAGGAGGCATTGCTAGAAACAGAACGTAGCATCGCAAGTAGAGTATCAGTTCCTGTTCCTATCGAAGATAGCCGAATCCGAACAGAGGATTATGTGAAAACACAATCTAAGCTCAGTAGTGGTACACTGCCATCTAGTGGAAGAGAAAAAACACAACAACCACTTCAAGCTTCTCATTTTGTTAATCTAAACCAAATTAAAAGTGAGTCGGATTTCAAGAACTTCCCAATGAGTTCACAAAACATGGAATTTGGTACAGACCTGTCCCAAGATGCCATCAAAATGCAGTCTCCTCTTTATCAATACCAAAAGCAGAGTAAACCTCCTGATAAAGATCCCTTGTCCATCACCTACGATCTCGCAAAGTATCTTGCTCGTACGCAACTTGTGACAGCAGGCCTTACTTATTTTGATGACAAACCTATTAATTACTGGGCATGGAGGTCATCTTTCCAAGGTGCTATTTCTGGTCTAGATCTTTCCCCTGCAGAAGAGCTTGATCTCTTAATTAAATACCTGGGTAGAGAATCTTCTGAGCATGCACAGAGACTGAAAGCTGTTCATATCAGAAACCCATCAGCTGCTCTGGTAATGACATGGCAGAGACTTGAAGAAATATATGGTTCTCCAGAAGCAATTGAGCATGCACTTTTTACCAAACTGGAAAACTTTCCCAGAGTGACACACAAAGACCCACAAAAGCTTCGAGATTTAGGAGATGTCCTCTCTGAACTAGAAGCGGCTAAGCTAGAAGGATACTTACCAGGTCTTGCATACTTGGACACTTCCAAGGGGGTGAATCCTATTGTTGAAAAACTTCCATACAACATTCAAGAAAAGTGGATGTCAATTGGATCTAAATATAAGCAAGAACATCATGTTGCTTTTCCACCTTTCTCAGTGTTCGCTAATTTTGTTCGTTCAGAAGCAAAAGCACGTACAGATCCGAGTTTCAGAACATTTCCTCATTTGAAATATGAGAAAGGTGAAAGATTTGAGAGACAAAGACAAATGCCAATATCTGTTCACAAGACTCAGATCAATCATTCAGCTAAAGTGTTTTCTGAACAGGAAAAGAGACCAGTTAGCCCAAACAAATCCTGTCCAATACATGGGAAACCTCATTCTCTAAGAAAATGCAGGGGTTTTAGAGAAAAGACTTTGCAAGATAGAATGCAGTTCCTGAAAGAGCATTCTGTGTGTTACCATTGCTGTTCTTCTACTGACCATCTTGCCAAAAATTGCACTGTAGAAGTTCAGTGCAAAGAGTGTGGTAGCAATCGTCATCCTACTGCCCTTCATCCAGGTCCCGCCCCCTGGAAATCTCAGGCATCTACACCCACCTCAGAGTATGGCGGGGAGAAAGACAAAGCAGCTAGTCATGAGGTTACATCGGAGTGCACAGAAGTCTGCGGAAAAGGTCTGAGTGCACGTTCTTGTTCAAAAATCTGTCTAGTTTCCGTCTATCCAGCTGGACACAAAGAGAAGGCAAGGAGGATGTATGCTATCTTGGATGAGCAAAGCAATCGCTCTTTGGTGAGAAAAGATTTCTTTGACATCTTTAACATCAAAACAAGTCCATTGCCATACACACTGAAAACATGTGCAGGCCTTCTAAACACAGCGGGTAGAAGAATTTCAGATTTCATTGTAGAGTCAATCGATGGAAAGACAAGTCTATCTCTTCCTACTCTTCTAGAATGTAATCAGATCCCAAACAATCGCTCAGAGATTCCAACTCCTGATGCAGTGTTCCATCAAAGCCACCTGAGACACATAGTGCAGGAAATACCACCTCTTGACTCTGATGCTGAGATTCTTCTTTTACTAGGGAGAGACATTCTGCAAGTACACAAAGTACGCAAACAAATTAATGGTCCAAACAGCGCCCCTTTTGCTCAAAAGCTGGACTTGGGCTGGGTTGTTGTTGGGGATGTGTGTCTTAAGGGAGCACATAGGCCATCTTCAGTTCATACTTTCAAGACTTTCGTTCTAGAAAATGGCCGTCACAGCTTTCTGAGTCCATGCTACAGTCAAATCAATGTAAAAGAGAAATTGGATGTAAATTCACAATGGCAACAAACTCAAACCATGTGCGAAGAGTCCATTCTGTTAGCACTTGATGGTGAAAGCATTGGTCATTCAGTTTTCTCTTGCACTGCCAATGATCATAAGATGGCTCCATCTGTGGAAGACACTAGATTTCTTCAAATCATGGACAAAGAGTTTCTTCAAGACAGCTGCAACAGTTGGGTTGCTCCGTTACCCTTCCGTGAGCCCAGACAAAGTCTACCTAACAACAGAGACTATGCATTCAAACGTTTTCTTGCGCTGCGGCACACTCTGAACAAGAGACCACAGATGAAAGCACACTTCCTGGATTTCATGGATAACTTGCTAAAAAATGAACATGCAGAGATAGCACCACCTCTTCAGCAAGGTCAGGAAGTGTGGTACTTGCCGCTGTTTGGGGTATACCATCCTAAGAAACCTGACAAAATTCGTGTTGTCTTTGATTCAAGTGCGCCATATGAGGGAGTTTCACTTAACAATGTACTTCTCACGGGCCCTGACTTGAATAACAGCCTGATAGGAGTCCTGATGAGATTCCGTAAACAGCCTGTGGCTATTACTGCTGACATACAGCACATGTTCCATTGTTTTCTGGTTAGGGAGGATCACAGGGATTATCTTAGGTTCTTGTGGTACAGAAACAATGACTTTGACAGTGAAATTGTGGATCACAGAATGCGCGTGCATGTTTTTGGGAATAGCCCATCCCCAGCGGTGGCTATCTATGGCCTACGGAGAGCGGCAAAAGAATATGAGGAGAGTTTCGGCAGTGACACCAGAAAGCTGGTGGAGAAAGAGTTCTATGTTGATGACATGCTGAAATCATGTGCTACAGAGGCAGAGGCGATTGATCTTCTCAAACGTGCACAAGAGATGCTCGCAGTGTCTAATCTTAGACTGCACAAGATCATTTCTAACTGTCCAAACGTGATTGAAGCCTTTCCTGTAGAAGATCGTGCTGAAGGTATTAAAGATCTGCAACTTTTCTCTAATGGCCTTCCCATCCTGCGTAGTCTTGGTGTGTCCTGGAATGTTGCAACAGACTCCTTCATGTTTCAAGTTTCAGACGACTACAAGCCTTTCACTCGGAGGGGAGTCCTATCTACCGTGAATGGCTTGTATGATCCTCTTGGATTTCTCGCGCCTGTTACCATACAAGGGAGGTTACTGTTAAGGGAATTAACCAAACAAGGTGAGGGCTGGGATTCCCCTTTGCCAGAGGACATGGAGGCTGAATGGAGAAAATGGAAAAATTCTCTTCAAGATTTGAAAGAACTTCAAATACCACGTGTTTGCATATCCATCCCTCTGTCTGAAGTCCAGAGTAAAGAACTTTGCATTTTTGCTGATGCATCAGTCAAAGCCATTGCTGCTGTAGGATACCTGAAGGTGACGGATAAAAATGGTCACGCAGATGTTAACTTTCTATTTGGGAAATCCAAATTAGCTCCACAGCCAGACATTACTGTCCCTAGACTGGAGTTGTGTGCTGCTGTGTTAGCAGTGGAGATTGCAGAGTTGATTGTGGAAGAGATGGACATGACCTTTGATCATATCTGGTATTATACTGACAGTAAAGTGGTACTAGGCTACATCCATAATCAAACAAGGAGATTCTATGTCTACGTGAACAACAGGATTCAACGAATCCATAAGTCCAGTATGCCTGCGCAATGGCAATATGTTCCCACAGAACTCAACCCAGCAGACCACGGATCCAGATCTGTACCTGCAGCATGCCTAGGTTCCAGTTCATGGCTCACAGGCCCATGCTTCTTAAGTAATTCTCAGCTTCAGTTTGAATCACGAGAATCATTTGAGCTGCTGGATCCAACCTCAGATTCTGAAATACGTCCACATGTGTTTTCAACACATACCGAAGTTCCCAAGTTCATATGGAACTCTGAGAGACTTAGCAAATTCTCTAACTTGAACACTCTCATCAGAGCAATAGCACGTCTCATTCACATTGCTAATTCTTTCTCCAAACATTCGCAAGATGATAGTTGCAGAGGATGGCATATCTGTTGCAAAGGCCCTTCAGAGGAAGAGATGGAGAAAGCAAAAGTCATTGTGTTGAAGAATGCTCAATACGAGAGTTATCCAACAGAGATTAAAAGCATCACTGCATCTCAGAACCTTCCTCATAAGAGTGTGTTGAGGAAACTGTCTCCTGTCCTTGACAGTAATGGCTTACTTCGAGTAGGGGGTCGTATTGCGAAATCAGATCTGGAAACTTGTGAAGTCAATCCTATTATCATCCCAGGAACACATCATGTGGCAACACTGATTGTGCGACATTATCACGAGGCTGTGAAACATCAGGGCAGGCACTTTACTGAAGGTGCTGTAAGAGCTGCTGGATTCTGGCTAGTAGGAGGTAAGAAGTGCATACGCAGTTTGCTTTTCAAGTGTGTAATCTGCAAGAAGCTGCGAGGGAAGACAGAACATCAGCAGATGTCTGATTTGCCAGTGGAACGGTTGACAGTAGCTCCACCCTTTACCTATGTGGGTGTTGATATTTTTGGACCATGGGAAGTGACTGCTCGTAAAACCAGAGGAGGTCAGGCCAATTCAAAGAGATGGGCAGTTATGTTTTCATGTATGTGTACAAGAGCTGTCCACATCGAAATTATCGAAGCAATGAGCTCCAGTAGTTTCATCAATGCCTTAAGGAGATTTTTTGCAATCAGAGGGCCAGTTAGACAACTGCATTCAGATCGTGGTACAAATTTTGTTGGAGCTTCTCGGGAACTCAAAATGGATGGATCTTGTGTCGGTTCTGAGGATGTGCAAAGATATCTGAAAGAAAACCACAGCACCTGGATATTCAATCCACCTCACGCCTCTCATATGGGTGGTCACTGGGAGCGAATGATCGGGATTGCACGTCGTATTCTTGATTTCATGCTGCTTACTGAGAAATCTTCCCATCTCTCACATGAGGTTTTGACAACGTTCATGGCGGAAGTTACTGCAGTGATGAACTCACGGCCTTTAATTCCAGTGTCCTCTGACCCAGAATTTCCTTTCATTCTCACCCCAGCTACTCTTTTGACGCAAAAGACAGGTGCAACACCTCCCCCACCTGGAGACTTTGGGAGTAATGAGTTGCTTAAGGAAGAATGGAAACAAGTACAAAGGTTAGCAGACATCTTCTGGACAAGATGGAAAAAAGAATACCTGAATACTTTACAATACCGACAAAAGTGGCAAGACAAAAAAACGAATTTGAAAGAAGGGGATATTGTCTTAGTAAAGAACATTCAAGTTCACAGAAATGAGTGGCCAATGGCAATTGTTGTGAAAACTTCACAAAGCAAAGATGGATTGGTGAGGAAAGCTGATGTTAAAGTGACTAAGGATGGCATTCAAAAAGTCATGTCACGTCCGATCTCCGAACTTGTTCTTCTTCTGTCACCCAATGACAAGCTATAAATTGATTTGGAATTCTAAGAATCCCAGACGGGGAGTGTGCAGGACTGAATTGATTTAGTTTTTTCAAGAAATTTATTATTTTGTATGTCTACTTTAATGAGGACTTTAATTTTGAAAAGCAGTTTAGTCAACCTGTTTGTTCAGGAAGCAGGTGGTACTGCAGCAGTTCAGTAAAATGTGGTAGCTGTGCAACATCTTTGAACATCATCTTTCTTTGTGTCTGTTAGACGCATTGTTTGTAAGTATTCAATGTTAAGTTTATTGTATAATCCAGCTGAGATTGAATTGAGAAGTTATTTGGATGTTAAGATGTTTATTTTCTTTGGATAATTATTCTCTATTGTTAATGTGTCATATTTGTATTTCATGTGTAGTGATTGTATACTTTTGTATATTTTAGTTTCACAGTTGACTTCATAAAGACTTCAGAAACGACCCGATGTCTCCAGCGAAGTTTTTTGAGGCACTGTTTAACTTACTGGATAGTTAGATGCCAGACTAATCTAACAAGGCCAGTACAACCATTATTGATAACAGAACAGAAATTACAAAAAAAAAAAAAATATTTGGGTGGGGTCTAGTTTTCCATGAGAAATTAAGTTAATCTATCAATTAATCTATGGTCAAAATGAATCTATCAATATATATTTTCTAGATTTCCCCACACAACACTTCAATGTCACATTTTCTCCACACTTGTGTTCTCCTCCAAATTTACCACATCTTTGTTTGCTTTTGCATACAGCAGCCACATGCCCAAATCTTTGGCATTTATAGCACCTCAATGGAACATACTCCCTTACATTGTAGCTCATATATCCCACCATCACCCTCACTGGCAGTGCCTCTTCATCAAACTGTATCATTACAGATAAACTGTCTTTTTTTTACTCCATCCCTTGTGAATTGCAGCCGCTTCACCTTGCTAACCTTAGCATGTGCTATATTTCTTTTAATATCTTCTTCAGTCACTTCCGTAGGAATACCATACATCACCCCTCTAACTGCTCTTCTTTCTTTCCAGCTCAAACATTTTACTGTGTTTCCTGCCAATGATTTCACTAGCAATGCCTTTTCTTTCTGTGCTTCATCTTTACATATTACCATTATGTTTCATCTTGCAATGTTTTGGCACACTCAAAGTTCCCTAGTTTGCCCTTTAAATCTTTGCTTATCTTTAATAGATCCTGGTGAATCAAATGTAATGATGACCTTGTGTCCCTCTTTTCTTTTTATATCTGTCCGTGTGCTTACCTCTTTATCACTATCCTAATTTTGTTGATGTGTTTTTTTCCTTTTCTTATTTACTAGACTCCATTTCACTCTACCTTCTCCTCCTTCTTCCATCCAATCCACCTCCTGATCACTTCCTGATTCGTCATCACTTCCTACCATCGTCACTCCAGTCACAGTTCAGCTGCTGCCCACCGTCTACTCCAACACCTGGAAGCGTCTCCGTGGCTCCTTTCGCCCTCTCCACTTCTCACCAAAAGAGACCGAATCACAATTGCGCTGCCGTTTTCAACGCGCACCTGCGTCTGATGTCAGCCGACATACATATTTCGCTTTTTAAAATAAAACCCCAAAACACATTAGGCTACCAATGAATAAACACGATGATAATAATAATAGAAATAATACAAAAATAAAAATAAAGTTTATAATCTGGTGTAACATCTCATTGCTACACGACCGTCACTCACACTCAGTCGACGGAAGTTTACATATTGTGCTTCGCGAGACAGCGTCCAAGTATTCCCCAAAGCGTTCGACGCAGTGTCTCGTTCCCTCTCTGGGAACTATGGTTACATACGTAACCAGAGACGTTATTTGGCTTATATTTACAAATTTCACAAGAATTATAAGAACAAGAACAATCAACTGAAACTATTTACTTTTTTTTTTTTATAATCCATCAAACCGAAACAGAAAACAAAGATAAAACAAAAATAAAGCTCTACTTCTGATGAAACGAGACACTGAAACTGTTTTTTATGTTTAATACTGTAAAGCTGCTTGATTTTAAGCAATCTATTGTGTAAAGTGATATAAATAAATGTGATGTGACTTTATTGGATGTAGAGCTTGTGCAAACATATCCTTGTTGTTATGATCAGATGCTCTTCTTATGCTTCATTAAAAACACTCGCCGTTTTCTCAGTTTTGTTTATTCTGTTATTGAGAGGAAAACACACAGTTCATATTTATCTGTAAAGAAAACCTTAAAACGGAGACTCTTCTCATCTCTGTGAAGACAAAACAAGATTAAAGAATAACAAAGTGAAACATATCAAGTAAATAAACACTGAATAATAATGCGCAAATATACATATAGAGAGAAAATAAGATAAAGATGTGATGAAACAAAAGTACAAAAAAAGTTCAACATGTTTGTTTGTTTGTAACTGTTTAACTGAACACTCACAACTTTCTAACGGCTCAAATCATTATTAAAATTGCTGTTTTAATGTATGGCGGTTCATAAACATCATATTTACATATATCCCTATAGCGAACTAATTTATCCAAAGTGACTCATAAATGTGAAAATAAACGAGGAAAAAACTTGATGTGAGAAGCGACTGGACGTAAGTTAGTCAGATAAAAACACAGAACTACATTGATAAATAATAACTATTGTAATAATATCTATTTTAAAGCAATGCATACATCATTATGACATTATGACATTATGACATCATGACATTAATTAAGATGTAAGATGGCGGCAGCAGACAGCAGCAGCTTGGCAGGCGCAGTTTCTCTGTCTATCCTAAAAAAAACTGGGAAGCCGCCTGATATAAGAACTACCGTAACTGCCCGGGCCCTAAGTGTGCTAATTGTTTTGTTTTACCTGATGGTTCTTACTTCTACGCAAATGTTTGGGAGCTGGGTAGCTGCTCGCGAACGCTCAACCGTAATTAGAGGTGTATCAAATACGCTCATTGCTCCCCTGGACTCGTGGAGCCAGTATGTAATCTACTCTACTGTGATGGACGGCGGACGAGCCGTTTACCAGGATGATCACCGTGATCAGCTATGCACTCAGCAACGTGCACGGAGAGTGGCTCGTCACGGAAAAGTTCAGCGAGGGAATGCGGCGATTCTTTGCGTAATATTACTACTATGCGGAGATGTTCATGCGAATCCTGGCCCTATGGTTTTACAACATTCACCACAGCCAAATACATCCACGGCGACACCAGCGATCTCAATGCTACAAGGTAACATCTTACCATGCTGTGCGTCTAAAATTGCAGAATTCAACTCACTGCAGACTATTGTTACTTCCAAACAACGAGTAACTAAACTTTTTCAAACAGTCAATCATGCGTCGGTGCTATGGAATCCTAAAATAAAGCCGAAAGGAATATTTGGCGGACATTTAAATATACGTAGTGTGATTTCAAAAACGGAACAGTTGGAACATTTACTTTTGGACTCAAATCTTGATTACCTGTGTCTTACAGAGACTTGGTTAACACCCACGACTCCTTCATCTGTGTTTACAATTCCTGGATATAATGTTTACAGACGGGACAGAGGGAAGGGGAAAGGAGGCGGAGTTTTAATCTATGTGAGAGACAGTATTGATAGTCATCAAATAGATATTCCTGTGCAAACTTTGGAGTGTGTTGGTGTTACTATAACCCTTTCAGCACAAATGTCATTTGTTGTATTTGCTGTATATCGACCACCAAATGCGACAAATGAGTTCTATTTAGATATAGGTGAAATCCTTAAAAAGTATGAAACAAGAGAAACTCTGTTAATGGGTGATTTCAATATAAACTGGCTTGATAAACTAAGAAAGAAAAAACTTAAGGATATTACTAACTCCGTACAAATGACTCAAATGATAAATAAGCCAACTAGATTGACAAAAAATTCCCAAACTTTGATTGATCTTATATTTACAAATAAACCAGATAGGGTTACTAAAACATACAATTTGATAACAGGTTTGTCAGATCATAACCTTACTTTAGCTGCTAGAAAATTAAACAAATCTAGGTATAGAGACAAACAGCAAATAAATAAAATATTTAAACATTTTCATATTCCTAAGAGAAATCAAAATGCACTGATTAATGATTTGAATGAAATAGATTGGGAGTCTAAAGTTGACAGTGCGGGCTGTGAGTATACGTGCGATAATATTATTTTAAGTTTACAGGAGACTATTAGCAAACATACAGAGTTAAAAAGAAATAAAACTAATAAAAAGAAACTGCCATGGTTTAGTAGCTCTCTCTGGGATCTAATGAAGCAGAGAGATCTGGCACTTAAAACTTTTTTAAAATCAAAACTATCAACTCATCATTATTTATATAGAAATTTAAGGAATAAAGTCACTACGCAGATTAGAAAAGCCAAGGCAAACTTTTATTTAAATGTGATTAAAGAGGCAAAAGGTAATAATAAACTTCTTTGGAAAAGTATGGATAAATTAATTGGAAAAGAAAAGATACATTGTGATCAAGTACAACTTAAAATAAATGGAGCTATTCAAAATGATAATACAGTGATAGCAACACATTTTAATGATTATTTCCTAGATTCTGTGCAGGATTTGGCTGATACATTTCCAAAACCAATATCTGTATATAATTATAATTGTGATGAATCATTTTTTAAATTATCTTATGTAGATGAAGGGACAGTTTTAAAAGTAATATCACACTTAAATAATAGTAAATCTAAAGACATCTTTGCCATTGATTCTGTGTTTTTAAAAGAGCACAAGGACATTTTGACTCCAGTATTAACTAAAGTGATAAATCAGTCTATAAATGAAAATATTTTTCCTATAGCTCTGAAAACAGCTATAGTAAAGCCTATTCACAAGTCAGGAGACAAGCTCCAGGTCTCCAACTATCGACCAATAAGCATCCTTCCCACTATCTCCAAAGTGTTTGAAAAAGTAGTTGCAGCGCAGCTAGAGGAACATCTTGATCATAATGCTGCATTACACTCTCTTCAGTTTGGTTTTAGAAAACGTTACTCAACAGAGACAGCATGTTGCTATTTAATAGAGGAAATAAAATCAAGTTTGGATAGAGGAGGTGTTGTAGGAGCGGTCTTCCTTGACTTGCGTAAGGCATTTGATACAGTAAATCATGAACTACTGATAGATAAATTAACAAACTTCTCTATTAGTAGAAGTACAATAAACTGGATTCAATCTTTCCTTGGTGCAAGGCAGCAGTGTGTTTTGGTAAACAATGTATCATCCTCCCTACGAGCATGTACCATGGGTGTGCCACAGGGCTCTATATTAGGGCCCCTGTTGTTTTCGCTTTATATAAATGATTTTCCATCTGTGTGTACTAATGCTAAAATGATCATGTATGCTGATGACACAGTGGTGTATATTCATGGTAAAACTGTTAAGGATGTTTCCCAAAAGTTAACTGAGGAAATGAAAAATATTTCAAACTGGTTGAAAAACTCTCATTTAACATTGAATGTTGACAAAACAGTTTCTATGTTTTTCACAAATCGACGTAAGTTTTCATCATGTAAAACTGAATCAAAAATTATAATTGAAGGTCAGGAAATATCAAGGGTTGACCATTTTAAATATTTAGGAGTTACTCTGGACCCAAATTTAAATTTTAAAAAACATATTAAAAAATTAACTAATACGTTGAAGCTTAATATTGCACAGTTTAGATATATTAGGAACTCCTTGACCATAGATGCATCTAATTTATATTTAAATGCGTTTATATTCTCGCACTTTCACTACTGCATGACGAGTTGGTCACAAGCCTGTAAAACAACATTAAGGCCCCTGGAATCATTATACAAAAGTTCTCTTAAAGTTCTTGATAAGAAAACTCGGTTATATCATCATTGTCATATTCTCAAAAAACGTAGTTTATTAAGTTTTGAAAGTGCAATTATATATTCAAATCTATGTCTTTTGTTTAAGATAATAAATGGTACTGCAGCTCCTCCCTTAAAAAAGTTTATTCTACTGAGATCAGAACATCAATCTCGAGTCACTCGGTCGGCTGTTCGGGGCGAGTGTACAATTCCTTTGTGTAAAACAGCACTTGGTAGCTCTGCCTTCTCAAGTGTGGCCGTTTACATCAGCCTGCCCAGGGACTGCAGGTGTAAATTAGCACATGTGCTATAACCTGGTAAAATGCATCTCTCCTTTTCAAGGTTAATGTATATTTTACACTGTCCCTGTTTAAATAAATAAATAAAATAAAATAAAATAAAATAATTACAATAATATTGCAATACTTAAAAAATTTCCATTAAACTATTCTGGTATCATGAATGAAGTGATTTATAAAACATCCTGTAAATGTTGAATCATCAGGTTATGGTTGAAGATCTTCACCAGATTTCAAACCGCTCGTCTCTGATGAACTGCTTTCTGTCTCTGATTCTGTTTCCAAACAGCCTGAAAACACACAATTAACCACAATAAAAATATAAATTCATCTGATGTGTAAAAATATACAGAAGACAAAATATTCATCATAAAGTTAATCATTAAAGTATATTTGGCAAAGCTGTGCATAAAATATTCAAAAATGATTCACTGACATTTATTATGACATTAATCCATGACAAGTTATTTTTTGAAGCATTTAAATATGATAAATATATAATAAAATGAGTCTGAGCGTCTCATACATTAATATAAAAACACAGATCACACACACGTACCGGACAGTCTGAATGTTGCTGTGACTGCAGACGACGCTGTGGATTCTCTCTGCTGATTCATCGGTGACATTATTGTGACTCAGACTATAAGAAGAAACGAGACAGAAACAATCAAATACAGAAATAAACAGGTGTGTGTGTTTCTCTGTTCCTCCGTGTCTCTGTAACTCACTCCAGACTCTGAGTTTTGTGCAGATGTGGCATCAGCGGCTTCATGCAGTGATCAGTGAGTTTGCAGTGACTGAGATCCAGTTCTTTCAGCCCTTCAGAATATTCCAGAAACAGCGCCAGATGTTCACAAGCGCTCTGGTCCATCTGAGTGTGACTGAGGTCCATCTCTCCTCCCAAAGCCTGTGAAAGAGCCTCAGTCCTCCTCGAACAGCCGCTCTGAGATCCATCTTTACTAATACAAGCCAGAAACTGCAGCAGCAGAGCTTTACTGCAGCTGATGAGAGGAAGAACAACCACAAACATGAGGATCATATACAGACAGTTTATATGGAGATCAATTCATGCATAATATCATATAAATAATGAAAGGGATCTGTCAGATTTCTCACTTCAGCTGAACTTGAGGCAGGATCGGCCAAAGTTGATTCAGGGCCGAATCTGAGATCTCACAGTCCTGTAAAATCAACTTCACAATACTTTGGGTTTTCTGAAGCACAGATGAGATATTTCTACAGTCTTTAACGGTTAGTTTAAAATGTTCTTGATTTTCACGTGTGTCTGTTAAATCCAGAGCAGGGCAGCAGGAGAAGTCCAGTCTGTTGTGAAGAGCGGCGAGCAGAAGAGCTGCTGATTCCTGCTGGAGATCAGAGGAACTGCAGCAATGAAGCAGCTTCAGCAGCAGCAGCCTGTCAACACTAACACACACAAACAATGTTAACACAGAGATTCTGGAGAAATGATGATATCAGTGCAGTTAAACCAGTGAACCTGAGCTGTGTGACTCTGCGGAGCAAAGGCAGAAAGCTCTCCAGCTCCTCCTCTGGTATGGAGGTCCAGAGCAGGTTGAGTTTGAGCGTGTCGCTGTGCTCAAGAGTGAAGCGCAGGGCAGCGCAGTGAACAGAGTCCAGCACTCTGCCATTCAGACTGATGGCATTTCCTGTTGAACTCATCAGACTGGACACATACTGAGGAGAACGAGTCTCGTAAATCTCCATAATGATGGACAGAGTAAAGCTGGGACTCAACCTGTGGAGAATAAGATCATTCAGTAAAATCTACTTGAATCAAAGGCACTCAAAGAATACAAAACATCAAATAACAGCAATGACTTCAATGGATGCGACTGTTTATCATGATTTACAGGCTGATCCAGAAGGTTAATTTACCATGGGAATTTCTAATGGGTTTTTAATTTAGGAGTAAAAAATAAAGTCCGTCTACAAGATAAATAACATAGTCCGACCTCAATGAGAGGTTTGTTGTTTTTCCAGTTAATTAAACTATTAAAGTACTACTACTACTAACTACTTTTAGCTAAACTACATAAGAACTACAACTGAATGTTAGTTTATTGTGCTTGAAAAATCAAACGACTGTTGTAGTTCTTGTAGCAACTTCTGTTTTTAAAGCTCAAAATGGTTTAAAAACTGTAAATATGTTGTATAATACAATCAAGTTTTAACAACAGATATTATTTTACTCATAAATCAAGTAAAATAAGGTTTAGAAAGGATTTGAAATTCTGAGGAATCTCATGACTTGATTCTCTTCCAGGTTTTTCGACCGACGCTCTGATAAACATCAAGAAACATCAATGACTTCAATGAATGCGACTGTTTATCATGATTTACAGGCTGATCCAGAACGTTAATTTGCTATGCAAATTTCTAATAGGTTTTTAATTTATGAATATAAAAAAGTATGTCTACAAGATAAATTACATAGTCTGACCTCAAATGAGAGTTGTTTGTTTTGTTTTTTAGTTTATTGTGCAAATCAAACTACTGTTTGAAAAATGTTACAAAAATGGTTTCAAAATTCACATTTGACTGTGTGTAAATTGTTTAAGGTAAAACGTTTTAACAACAGATATTATTTTACTCATAAATCAAGTAAAATAAGGTTTAGAAAGGATTTGAAATTCTGAGGAATCTCATGACTTGATTCTCTTCCAGGTTTTTTGACCGACGCTCTGACAAACTGAACTAATCAATCCTTGAGATTATTTTACCTTTTCATCTGGATTCTGTCTAACGCCAGCAGAAGTTCTCTGATGTTTCCACACGTGATTTTGCTCTTTCTAAAGTTCAGCTTCAGATTGAGAGCTTGATGTTGCAGCAGGTAATGAATCTCTTCCCAGGTCAGAGAGCAGGAAGTCAGATCCTTAGAAACCTTCTTTAGGAAAGAGCGCGTCAGTTCATCATCCTGAGCTTCACACACCAGTGAAACCAGCAGCTGAAGAGTCTCTTTACAGAACCTGAACACACACACACACACACACACACACACACACACACACACACACACACACACACACACACACACACACACAGAGAGAACAGGACTGTGAGTTTGATAATCAGGTGGATTCACCCACAGAAATGAGCGGCTGTGCTGAACAGAGACCTGATAGTCAGAGGTTCCTGGAGACTCAACAGGGCCGTGAGAGACAGAGACTCTGATTTACACTCAGTCAGATCCAAACACTGAACAGACAACAGTCTCAGGAGAGACGTCAAGCTGCTCTGGATATGAGAGAGGTTTCGCTTTGAGTGTTTTGTGATCAGTGAAAGTTTCTCTGTGTTCAGTGGAAAAGGAGCGTTCAATGATCTCAGCGCTCTGAACATCTTCACCAACATTTTATCCTCCAGACTGACAAACACAAAATCAGAGATCATGAGAAACATTCACATGGTTCATTTACAGATGATGTAAATGATAATAATGAGGATAATGATCTCAAACCTCAGTTTCTGCAGGTGTGTGATGTGTTTGAAGAGCAGTTTGAGTCCTCTGACAGAGACGGCTTGTGGCTTCAGAGTCAGGTTGAGTTTTGCGGGTGAACGGGCCAGAACTCTCCCCACAGATCTGCAGCGGCTGCTGGGTAATTTCCCACTCAGAGTGACAGTGAAGTCTAAAGCCTGGAGCAGAGGAGTCACCTGATCTGCCGTCACTCTGGATCCAAACGCTTCACATAGAGACGGGATGAACCGCTCAGCATTCCTACAGGATCGGGATTTATGAATATGGTTAAACATGCAGATCAAATTATGACATGACAATATTCAAGCTTTCAGATTCTGCTTATAATGTGGGCTTGAAAAAGTAAATAAATATGCATTTAAAATGGTATTTAAAGAGTATTTAACTCTGACCTGAGCTGTGAGATGTAGGGCAGACACTGGAGGAATCCCCTCACTTCACTCTCTTCATCTGTACAGTCCATCAGATCTACTGGTTTCTTCTCTGTCTGGAGTTTCAGCACTTCTAGGAGGATGGAGATCTTTCTCTCTGAGAGGTTTATTCTCCAAACATCAGGAACTGACTGATAAAATGGCTGTAATGCTGGAAGGAAACTCCTGCCTGTTTGAGTCTCATAGTTCTTCACATGTGAACACAGATCCAGCAGGAAATCACTCTGATAGTAAGTATTATAATTCTCATGACAGGGGAAAGTTGTGTAGCTGCACACAGATGTTAATAGTTCAGTGTAATTTTCTTCTGTATTTGAATCAAACTCTGACGCTGAAACAAACAGATTCCCCAGAAACTTTACAGCATCTTCTGTCTTCCTGATGATGTAATCAAATCTGTGGAGAAACACATAATTATCACTTTATTGTTCGGTGTAAGAATATAAAATAATGAACAACTGACAAATTGAATTATTAATATAAAAACACAAATGAACTAGGGATCTGTGTCTAGATTAATGCAAAGACTAATTTAAATGAACTAATTAATTTCATAACAGTTTAAAGGGAGATTTATCATCTGAAATTTCCTTCTCCTCCTCTTGGAATGTGTCATCGTTGTCCCATGCCTCTTCCTCCTACTCCTCTTTCTCTTGGTTCATTGTTAGCATTCATCGTTCAAAACAGGTAATCTGACCTTTGACATATTTACAGGCTCATCTATACTACTGTAAAGCAGTGAATGGTTAGTGATCAGTTAAGCAATGTGTGTCTGTGTGACCTGGTGAATAAGTGTAGCATTTTGATAAGTTGTGTTTGGAAAAGGAAAGCAAGTCACTTCCTGGTAGATCTTTGTGTTTTAGGTAGAGAATTGTGTGTAGTGTTTTGAAAAAAGTGTTTTATGTAATTGAAAACTGAGTCAAAGGCTGAGAAATAGCTTATGGTTTTGAAGATTTGGCATGTAGTTTTGCACTTTAAGTGAGAGGTTTCAAAAATCGTGTGATATGAAAAGATTTTGTGTGTAAGCAATTGGTAAAAACTGTAAAATAAAATGTTACCTTGTATTTGTGTGTTCAGAGTATAAAAACAATATTCTCAAATATTTTACAACACACTAATGTTTGTACTGTCTGTAGTAAGTGTAACACTGAACCAAAAAAAGGCCTAAGTCATTATGATGAATGGAGAAGCAGTGTTTTACATTCATCAGTGTGTAACGTTGAGCACATCAATGTTCAGCTGGTTCTTCTAAATGTCTTTACATATGATGTTTCTGTGTGTCAACTGAAAACAAAATCCCATTATCAGAAGAAATATCACTGTTTTGAATGTAAAGTTTCATTTTGCAGGAGAATTGAGGGGTTTTGTCCATTGTGTGTGTTTTATTGGATTTGTGTGTAGAGTTCTGAGAATATGAGGCATGCTTTCAGAAAATGTGTGTAAATAATTAAGAAAAACTGTATTAACCTTAGAAACAGGATTTGTGTGTTTTATGATGTCACTGAATTATAGAAATGGCAAATAGATTAATGTGCTGTTATTCTTTTAAATAAAATTGTTTGATGTATGATCTGGTTAGTTAAAATTAATTTAAATTAAATATTATTCAGCTTTATTCATTTTTCCTCAACTCGTGTAATAGTGTCTGTGGCCACAATGCCATCATTTTCACAGTCGTTTCATGCTGTAAAGTGCAGATGTAAATGCAACGTTTATGTTTGT